>CAEGAF010061918.1:0-17151 GCA_903067075.1 Micropoecilia bifurca
CAATGTTGAGAGGTTTTATTTTGGCTCTTTGCATTATTTAGCCTCTTCAGAGCCTCATATGTTATCTGTCTGTTAAAAATAGTATTATTGATAGCAGTTCAATTTGCACAATGCCTGTTTTGTTTAGTTTTCTTCTTGGAAAAGTTATTAAAACAAGTTTTTGTCTAAATTAAGGTGAATTCATGGTTCCTTTTTCCACATAATGTAACGGTAGTGTTTATAATTAAAAAAAATAATTATGTGATCGGTATCGGAATCGGTGATCGGCCCTCAGGGGTGATCGGTATCGGGATCGGCAGAAAAAAACCTGATCGGCACATCCCTAATATCAATAGATAACATGTCTAATAGAATATTCAATCACTTCACTGAACTCCAATCCAGAACCACACAGCATTGTGGGGGATGTAGGCAGAGGAAAAAATTTATCCGCTCAACTTCTCATGGCCACCTAAGTGAGTTTGGTGGTATCAACTTGCTCACTCACTCCAAGGTTACTTAGCAACAACCTGCAGGTAACAAGCAGTTTCCAGTTCCTCTCAACTTTGGTTACCTAGTAACAACCTGTTGAATAACTGGCGCAGCAGCAGTTTAAGGTTTTGCCACTGTACCTCACATCTGCTTAAAAAACTAAACAATGAAGTGAAATGAAAACTCTAAATAAAACAGAAAGGTTTGGCAGTATTTCAGACATTAAAACAATAATAATTATCGATATCGACAGATAAGAAACACTTTTACTGCGGTACATTTTCAGCCATATCCTCCAGCCCTGATGAGAGTAAAATGATTACAGACTTAATTTTCTTACAATGGAAAATGTTAAGTATTCGTCTTTTTACAACCAGATTTTTACAAGTAGATTCTTGTCTATTCAGAGCCTTTTTCTGAAAAGTCATCTTTGCTGCACCATTTTTTAAAATTAAATTAAAAAGCTCTTTCAAAACTTCTGCTTTTATAACTGAGGAAACGGTTATTCAACCAAGTTAAGGAATTTGAAAATTACACACTTTAAACACAGCAAATGTGCAGAATTGTTGTCTTTTTTAGTTTTTTTTTGGAAGTTTTGGATTTACAATGAACAAAATCCATATTCTACAAAAAAAAAGAACAAAATAAATGTTGCTGTAAATAAAATATACCTCTCCAGGAACTTTGTACTTCTTCATCACCTTCCCGGTTTCACAGTCGATCACACAGACCGAGTCTCCTCCACATGTTGCCACCAATCGGCTTCCTGCTGTCCAAGTAGAAACAGTGAAATCAGTCGCTCCGTTTTTTATATTTTAATCTCTTATACTCTGTTTTTATCTGAAAAATATCAGGGGAAAGGGAAGAGGAGGTACCAGTGGACTCTGACTGCGGCTGGAAGGCGCAGGCCCACAGCTGGGTGGAGAAGTCGTCTGAGCTGTCCTGTTTACTGTGGCACTGCAGAGCGTGGAGCGGCTTCAGAGAGACTGGCTGCAGGCGGAGAAAAGAGCCCAAATCAGAAACAAAGGAAACAAAAAATACACAACTTCAAGCTGCAACTAAAATTTAGCTTTGTCATAAAATAAACAATAACAGGTTAACTATCTTTGCATTCAGCCCCAAGATGTCACTCTAACCACACTGACCCCCTACTGTGGAATATGGTGGTGGCAGCATCATAATATGGGGATGCCTATCTTCAGCAGGGACTTGGAAGCTCGTCGGAGATTATGGAAAAACCTGTAGTTTATCATGTTGCAGTTCAACAAAAAAAAAAAACAGAGTGGAGCGTCTCTGTTCTTACATTACCTTTGTTTTGCTGCAGGCCTTTATGATGGGCAGCACATGAGCGTTTCTGTGCAGCTGTGCAGCCTTTGCTTCCCTTCTGCTCAGGTTTTCTTTCTTCTCCGCCTCTTTGACCTGTTGGACCTTGGCGCTCCTCCTGGGCGTCTCTACCCTTGTCCCTGCCTTGCTGGGGGTTGGAGGACTCCGGTTTGGTTTCAGGAGACTTATCCTGCTCTGGGTGCCTGCCAGTGGTTTGAGGCGGAGGCTGGATTTGCGAGGACTGCTTTCAGCGGGTGATTCAGGGAGGTCAGCACGCAGCTTTTTGCGGGGTGTCAGGCTGATGGGGGCATCTGATGCTGCGTCCGTCTGTTTCCTCTTAGGGCCTGTTTCCTTATCAGGTCCGTCTGTTACCTCAGATACATCCTGAGGTAAACAAACCCAGAATGAAGTTTGAAACGCAGCATTAATGCCGCTAGATCTGATAAAGAACGAGCATTGACGCAGTTCTTACGGTGTCGTCGTTATTCTCAGTGTGAGCTTCATCAACCGAGTCCTCCTTCGGTTCCGCCAGAGAGTGCAGAAACTCCTTAGCCAGAATCTCCACCTGCAGATCACAACATGCGGTAAAATGACCATCATGGCTGCAGAAAGTGTTTACTCTTCAGAACTTACCCTCCATTTGGTGAAATCAGTCACAGAAGTGGGGCCAAATTTAACTTGCTGACGAGCGGCGCTCACAAAGTTCTTCTCGAGGGAAGACAGTTTCTCAGCTGAGACGGGATCTGGGAGACTGAAGCTCCTCTCCCAAACAGCAATCATCTAAAAAGAGTCAAAAGCAACACAGAGTGCAAAAGGAACCAGACTGCAGATGCACATGGACTTCATGATTACTGCTGTAGGCCAGTTGTTAGCTTTTCTCTATTAGCCACAGTTCACTTCTACTCAACGCCACACAGTTTGGTTTGTTTATGGAGGAATTTTACTGTCAAACATTAAGAGCTTTCATTTACAATTACAAAGCATGATTTCATATCTTTGCACTCAAAACTTCTGCTCTCTTTTAGCTCTTTGTTTTCATGCGAATAAACTTTTTCTCTACACCAATAAACTTTTTCTCTGCACCAATCACAGCTGTTTAAGATGATATGGACAGATATGTATTCATTTTGCAATTACACCAATTTCTCTGGTGCTTTTGAGTTTTAACAATATATGTTTGTTTCCTATGTAGGATTAGGGATGATCTGTTGTCTGAGATTATTTTACATGAAGCTACTTACCACATATGTCCCATTATGTACAATTATTGTTTTCTTTTTGTGACTCTGTCATTTCCTTCTCATTATTATTTGAATTATGCAAGCTTCCCCAGGTTAATTTTCTGTTGTTATGTAAACACTTTTGTGTCTTGTTGTTGTTCCTTGTTAAGAAAAAAGTTTTTGAAAAATAAAATACAGCTTAGAATTTGATAAGTCACTATTGTGAGTCTTTAAAAATGACAGGTATGATTTGTGCTCTTGTGGATGTCCAGTTAGAAAACCATTAAATTGACAAAAACAAATGATTATTCTTTAATAGACATGTTATTACATCCTGACAATTGCAACAATAAGATTGGTTGTGGTAGATCAATAAATGAAATCATCATCATTTAAAAACAGAAAAAAATATGTTTCATTTATGCCAATGAATATTTCTCTTCATTAATGTGTCATTTTCATACCCTGGTCCTCAGGTTGTCGCTGTAAACGTATCTCACATGGTTGGCAGTGGCAGTGACATCCTTACAGTTGTAAATTCGCAGATTGGGCAGCAACACAAACAGCTTGTAATTATCACTCACCTAAAACACAAGAGCAAGCAAAATTAAAACAAAGCTAACCAACTTTACACACGACCAGGTCACATTTTCAACAATTTCTAACTGTTTATTTATAGTTTCCTTCAGCAGCGTAAGCGTTAATTAAAATCTAAATTAGGGATGCACAACACGTCTGCATGAATATCGGTGTCGGCCATTTCAACATGATATTAACAACCAATGTTTATTTTCATCCCGTTATCATTACATATTGAGCATATATATTACAGAAGTAAATAATGCTCATGGAGAGGCCCAGTCAGCCTCCACACAAACTGACATTTTGAGTTACCCAGAAACATAAAAGAATTTAGAAGGTTTCTGGGTCCAAATCCTTCCTAAGATCTGGGCAAATCTGCTGACCAACAAAGTTTTTTGAATACATTTTGAAACTGAAAATTAAAAAAAAGAAATTTTTATCCTGAAAAAATATTGAAACAAAAGTAATAAAAAATGTTAACTTAAAAATTACATTTGACCTAAAAACAGAAATTTAAACTCAGAAACATTTTAAAAACTATTTTTCAGATTTAAGGTTTTTTTTATTTCAGTTTAAAATCTTTTTTTCCACTTTCAAACATTTTAGCACATTTTATGGCCCCAAGTTCGGTCCATATTTTTTTCTTAGTTTCAAGTAATTTTTTACTGGGGTATAAAGCACTAAATGATCTCAATGATGTGCTAAATAATTTGTAACTTTTATTAAATGAGTTTTGGTTGATAAAGTGATGAAGAATCAGGTCTCATCAGTAAAAACAGTGAGGCATCTGAAAGTTAAGCAGCTGCATTTACACCCCTTCTCACCCGCTGATCTTCCAGATGCGCAACCACTGAGCTGAATGGAAAACATCTGCAAGAAGCTAAAAGTTAAATCGGCGTACATTTGCTCTGTCAGTGTAAAAAACAATCCATCAAAGAAGTAGCTAGTATTTCCTTAAATGTGCCTTTCAGTTACATTACAGAACCAAAGAAAATCCTTTGAACGTGACAGAAAGCTTACAGTGATATAAAGGTTGTCGTCCATCTTGAGCTCTTCCAGAGCTCTGAGGGACTCCAGGGTTGTGACGTCCTCCATCTGGTTATCGCTCAGGTCCAGGTACCGGAGCGCAGGCAGCTCCAAACGCTTAGGGAACTCTTGCAGCCTGTTTCCAGACAGATCCCAACGCTCCAGAGACCTCAGGCGTGACAACAGCTTCACAGGAAGGTCCTCAAGCTTCAGCGCCATCTTAGACAAACTGGCAAAAAAAAATTGATACGATTAAATTAGTGTTTCCACAGGGATATAGACTCTACAATCTTGGATATGTCCCTTTTGCTTTACTTGGCTAAAGTTACATTCTTCAACATGTACATGCAAATGACGCTTAGAGTTTAGTAGAGGCCAGTTAGTTTTTCAAGTGCGTAAACATCTTGCAATAAAAGAAGTGGACCCAAAACAAAGCCAAGGGGTAAACATGTAGCAGTTTATTCAGACACTAAAGTCTCTGATAGAAAGGGCAGACGCTCCACAGTTAAGAGTTTTGAAGGAACATTAAAGCTGCTAAAATGAGGGAATAAAGTTGAAGAGAATCAGCGTGTTGCTCTTTAGGTTCCTCTGTTCCTCCATGATTGTTTGTTTCATCCTCATTTACAATACAACAATACTGTCCCCATGTTTCAAACTCTTCTGCACTCAGAAGGTAGGTTTGCAAGTCAATGAATAACATTGAGATTCTTTGAGTACAGCTCCACTTTGTATCTAAACATGTGGATAAAGCGAGGACACAGTGGCAAATTAATATAAGAACATGCAAAAATTGAAAATGTTACTCACTTCAGAGTTTTGATCTGTTCCAACTTGTTGGTTTTTGGAGACCCTTTCTCCAGTAGAAGCTTCTCTGTAATTTTCTCCATCGTTAATCTGCAGGAACAGTTAGATTTTAGAAATAAAGACAGCCAGATTTAAAGAATAGACTTTAAATAGTACCTGCTTCTAGATTTCTATTTGTATAAATAGTTTAGTCTATGGTTAAAGAGATTATGTATCTATAAAAAACAACAATAGACAAATAGAGCTTTAATGTTTCACTGAAGATTCCAGTATTAAATAGTAATAATACACTCTCATCAACATTGCGCTACCTTTGAGATGAATACAGATAAGAGCAGAAAAGTACAGTGGTTAAACTTAAAAGCCTGGTTGGTCTGGTTTTTAGCCTGGTTTTACAAATAAATTTAACCGCGTTGGAAACGCAAACTGCTAATTTTCTTTTCTAATTTAATATTAATAACGGCAAAAAAACATGTAGTTATGCTTCATGCTGCTGTCTTTTATAAATAAATTCCAGGATAACAAATGTCTTAATACTTTCCAAAGATTTATAGATTGATTTACTTACAACAACTCACCCAGCTTCTGTTACTCTCCACACCACTACAGGAACTGAGCTTCCCGGGGAAACTGCGTCTACATCCGGTGGGCGTGGCTTGAACGAAGAGCGCCCGTGATGTTTTTTCCCCTCTATCTTGACTGCAAGGATTGTGAAGAATTCACGACAAACTACATTTCAGTAAATGTGTGACCTTGATACGTAATAGATAATATACGTAAACGTAATATGTTTTATTTCTGCTTCTTGTTGGGAAAAAAAGAACAAATCTTATTTGATATTCATATTTACACCCAATTTTTCAAAGTGTTCTCGTTCAAAGTACCTAGTATAGCAAAATATCAAGGGATCCAACATTCTACTAACGATTAATTTCCTATTAATTATTAATTACATTAATTAATTTCATAATTGCATGTTCATTAAATAAAATGTGTGTCCTCTCTTAATTTTTAAAAATGATTTCCCCTTTTTTATTGCCCCTTGTCTCTGAATTTTACAATTAATTATATTTACTTATATCTTAAATTTCTTAATCGCTTAAAGTCAAAGAAAAAAAATTATGCTTGTACATTTTTGGGGAGGGTAATTTAATTTAATTTAATTAAATTTAATTTAATTTAATTTAATTTAATTTAATTTAATTTAATTTAATTTAATTTAATTTAGGCTGTCTGCTGTCTGGGGCTCTTGAAATATTTAGCTCTTTAAATATGCAGTCAATAGGGGGCGCGCCTTCTGTTTCGCTGTGGCTCGTGAGTTCCTAATAAAAGAAGAAGAAGCACCAGCACAATGATGGCGCCTGATATCAACAATGATGCTGTTTCTTCATGCGGCTGTAAAGGCATCCGACGATGTCTCATATGTGAAAAGTTCGAAGGGAAAACTCAGACAGAGACAAGGGAACCGCAGGTACAAAATATCAACCATAATTTAGCTTATTCTAATAAATACACAATATTGACAACGAGTTACGGAAGCCTTCTCAGGACATTGCGTCATTAATCATGTTAAATGTTTACCATGCTAAAACGTGTCTCTTTTTTATGTTACCAATGTTCTGCATGTCTCACTTTCTGAATACAAACAGAATGTTGCTGATAGATTTAATTAAATCAATTAATGATAAATGATAAATTCAAACAAACTCGGCGATTTCCATTTGCGTGATTGATTAGTTTATCTCTCTGTAGAGAGATAGATTTAATAGATTTAATTAAATCAATTAACCCCATGATAAGTTAAAACAAACTCGACAATTTCCATTTGCATGATTGACGAGTTGCTCTCTTTCTACCAGACTGACGTGGCGCTTTCTAAAGAACAATTTTGTTCAGAGACTTTCTAATTCATTTTATTTGTCGTTTCTGTTGTGTTTTTTTTATTTGTTTTGGATATTTAAAATGTCTTCAGGTTCCAATGTTAAATGTTCGTTAGAAATGAAAACATATTGATCTTTGAGAGAGCGAACTTAAATTATTATTCCATTACCATTATATTATTTGAAAATGATCCCAAACAATATTATTGTTTATTGCTGTAACTTCTGGAACAATTTATTGTGTAGCAAAATTTGTTATTATGACAAGTCTAGTGGAAAAGTTCAAGGTTTTAAATATGTCTTTGGAATTTTTATTTGTTACAAAATAATATTCACTTTTTAAATGCTGCTATTACATCTATTACACCATTAGTTAATAGTAGTTAATAGTAGACAGGAATGTGTGCATTGTAACTTATGCACTCACTGGCAGAAATGTTAATGTAACTATACTGAATTAATTTAAAACTGACAAATAAAAAATATTTTAAAGTCTTCCTTTGGTAAAAGAGGAAAGGCAGCAGCTTTAACTTTATTGTTTTGTTTTTGGGAAGAAGACTGTGCACCATTTCCTCTATGAGGCTGAAACAAAACTCGCTGTCTGCAAAGATGGAGATGGAGAAGGTGCATCTTTCCCTTTTCCTGGTGTCTTCCTGTGGGAGAACTTCATATCCGAGGAAGAGGAAAAGGAGCTGATTGGCTCCATGGACCAGGATGTTTGGAATCTGTCACAGTCTGGTCGAAGGAAACAGGTTATACTCCTTGTTTTCTAGCCCCACATGTATGAACCACTGTTGATTTGTCAATGAAGCCAATCAAACTGTTGTGTGATTGCAGGACTATGGTCCAAAGGTGAACTTCAAGAAAAAAAAATTACGTCTAGCTAACTTCAATGGACTCCCGTGTTTGAGCCAGAAACTGGTGCTGCGGATGCAACAGGAGCCAAACCTGCAGGGCTTCCAACCGGTGGAGCAGTGTAACCTGGACTACCACCCTCAGCGAGGCTCCGCCATTGATCCGCACCTAGACGACTCGTGGCTGTGGGGTGAAAGGCTTGTCACGGTCAACATGCTCTCAGAGACTGTGCTCACCATGTCTCTGGAGGAGGGCCTGCCAGAGCGCGGGCTGGTGGGGGGGGTCCACGTGGCCGTACGGCTTCCCAGGAGGTGTTTGGTGGCGCTGTACGGCGAGGCGAGGCACAGGTGGAAACATGCCATTCGCAGGGAAGACATTCAGGAGCGCAGAGTCTGCAGCACCTACAGAGAGCTGTCTGCTGAGTTCCTGCCTGCAGGGCGGCAGGCGGAGCTGGGAGCCAAGCTGCTCGATATCGCTTTGACGTTCAGAGGAACTCCTGTATAAACGCATCAGATGGATAAAAAGAAAGCTCAACACGTCTTAAGTGTCCTTGACTGAAGTGAATGCTTGAGGTCTTTTGCACAGCCATTTAACAAAACGAAGCAAAACAGCTCTGATATTCCAAAGACTATTGTGAAGCAATGTTTTATTATTTTTTTTAGTTAAACTTGCAGAACAGTTTATCCAAATCTTTGCGACTGTGTTCTTAAAATAAAGTATTTTCTTTCAGTTTGTTGTTTATGATGACGGTGGTGTAGAAAAACTATCCATCAAATTGCTACAAATTGTTTTATTTCTACAACTTCCACCAGATGGCGACAGAGTGCACGTTTAATCTCCATAGTGGGGAAAGAAGGGATTGTATTAATTTCTGTAAATGGAATAAACCATAATATAGTTTACATTAGATTTTTATATACCAGAATAAATTAACTTTTAGCAAATGAGTATCAAACTTTATTTGATATTTATTGATATTGTATTATGTAATGTGATATGTTTGTTTTTTCTAAGTATTCATGAAGTGATAAAGTATTTTACATAATATTTTTATTGATAAATTTGTTACTTAGAATAACAGAACACCTATTTTACTTACAATTTACTATATGTCATAATAAATTGTGATATATAAAACAGAAATAAAAATGTGTACTTGCAATTTAAATATCTTAGTAACTTTTTCATACAAGGAAATTAAATATAAAATATGTACGTCAAATAAATTAATTTTTAATAAAATATATTTAATGAAAAGATGACAAGTCAACCAATTATATTATTTTATAAATTGGATTTTCAATCTTCAGAGTCTCAATGTTAACAGCTAACAGTTTAAAAAGGCCAGACTGATGTTCTCTGGTAGAAACTTGCTTTCCATTCATCCATTTATTTAACAGCTATATGTAACAGTTAAATAGAGTAGCAGGTTGATCAAAAATATTTAGCAAACATTTTTATTTATTATATCTAGTAACTTTTTTGAATATTTATATTTACATATTTATATCAACGTTTACTGCATCCTGTAGTTAGTTTGTAAATAGTATTGCGCGGTTGTTGACCGTGCTCTTATTTTGAAAGTGGGGCCGGACATCCGTGTTTACGTTAGCTCTCGCTCAGGCTGTTCGTTGGTGGCTCGGTGTGGTTTTTAACACCCAGCTCTGCAACAAGCCGGGTTCGTTTCTCAGGGAGGCTTCACTCGCCGTCGCCAGGAGGAGTCAGCTCTCTTTAGGTCGGCGTTAACGGCCACACGGCGGTTATGCCTGCGGTTCGGACCCCGAGTGGAGACTTCTCGTTAAGCTGCCGTAGCCGTTAGCTCGCTGATTTGGGTCCGCTGAGTTGTAGCTACAACAGGCTTTTTGTTCTGCTCCCGGACAGCCTCTGCATGACAAACCGTCCCCACTGTTCAGAGCAGACAGGGCGGTAGGACAGCGGCTGCTTTATTGGGAAACGTGTCAGGGAGACCACCCCCTTCATCACCACCACCACCACCACCCTCCGAGGTTGTGAACCCCTGCCGCGGGGCCAACACCCCCGGTCATCGAGCGAATTCATGGCCGGAAATCCGAGGAGGGGCGCCGGACTCATCGGGCTGATGAAGGACGCCTTTCAGCCCCACCAGCAGCCTCTGCAGCCTCACCAGCCCGCTGTGGTCGATAAGAAAATGGTGGAGAAATGCTGGAAGCTCATGGATAAGGTACAAACTGTCTCCGGGTTCAAAAACGCTCTAATATTGACATAAAAACGTGTTGTTTTTTGTGACTTTAAGCTGTTATCAGTTTTTATGCATCATAAAGTGTTTGCTTCTCACTTCCTTCTTCTAGATTTATGATCATATCAGGACTATAACCAACACTTGCACATTTATCATGAACATTTAGGTAACAAATCAAACCGGTTTCCTGGATATCCCACCTAATGTGAAAACATATTCACATCCCTGGACTTTTTCACGTTTGAACCAGCAACCTTCATATATCTTTTGAGAATTATATGTAATAAACCAACACAAAGTAGTGCATTTATTCACTTCTCTTTAATAGGATCCCTCTAAATTAAGAGTAAAGGAATACATCTATAAATTACAAATTTGAAAATAAAATCCACCAGAGTGTAATTTAACACTTTTGAGGTTCTTTGGAGAACATTAGAGGAAAAAAACCTTAAGGCGACAGGTCAGGGAGAAAGTTCTGGAGAAGTTTATAGCAGGGTTAGGTTTGAAAATAATATCCTATACATCAAATAAATTGACAAGTTAGCCATTTGCCAAAAGCCATATGGAAGATTGAACTTATCCAAAACGTTTCAGGATCTCAGTGAAAGTGTGAGCAATTTTAAGATATTAAAAAACTGTTTGGAATGTGTAATTGTGTAATAAGCATTATGATCCAACTACATGCATGCTAATGCACTAATCAGGCTGGTGGATGGAGTCGCCCACACCTGACACAGATGACGGTGCCCAGAAGCCACAGAGATAGTTTGAAGCTAGTGTGGGAGAAAGGATGGCGGAAAAATTAGATTGGATCTCAACTGGTATAATCATTGAAAGATTTTCTGATATTTCTGTTATATTCTAGTCCACTTCAGAGCTTTTTGGCCAACATGAACATGCTGTAAATCGTAAAACGTTGGATTATTGGTATCACCAAGCATTATGGTGGCAGCATCATGCTGTGGAGATGTTGTTTTTTTTTTTTCAACAGGGAAACGTGTTCAACGTGTTCATGATGGGGATAAATGTGAGACAGTGCTGGACAAAATCCAAGCCTGCAGCCAGAGATGGACAGGACTGTTTTAGATCAAAGCATATTAATCCAGTACAATGGTCTAGTCAAAGTCCAAGCCTATATCCAACTGAGAATCATTGATCTGTCTTCAAATGTTCAAAGTTGCTTCTACAAAATAAGACTGAAAATAAAGTCACACCACAGTTTTCTTATTTTTGTTAGAAATGTTGAAAACCATGGATAGTTTTCCTCCCACTTGAAAATCAAGCTCTACTTTGTCTTGGTATGTCGGATAAAATTTGGATAAAATGCATAGAAGTTTGATGTGACATGAATGTATGTGGAACAGTTAGAATGATAGACAAATGTTAATTTTTTTTAATTTCTGGAAAACCTATGTTAAAATGGAAAATATTACATTAAACACAAAGTATTTTAATAACCACACTTTCCAGTGACTTACTCAAAACCAGACTTGAGACAGACTTAACCCATGCCTGCTTCTAATAGGTTTAATAAACTTTGCTAAATTCAACAACCTTTTTAAAAAAGAGTGACCCTAATCCTGTTTTTACGGGTGAGATTAGATAGGGTTTCTTTTCTATTATTTCTTTTCTCTATTTGATCCCAGAAGAGACTTTTCAACTGAAAATTATTATCGTCCCACAGTTGAGATTCACACAAATATAGAAATATTAAAAAGTTTTAATATGACAATTAAGTACTGTACAGTAATTGCAAAATTACAACCTAAAATACTATGCAGTTATCAAAAATAGACTAATCTGAGTCAAAGAAAACCGCAAGTGTGTAAGACAATTAAAATGTGTGTTTGTATTACACATTTTGTAAGATAAAACTGTGCAAACAACAGACCTGTGTGAATCACAGCAGATGTAAACACACACTGAATTTGTTGAGGAGCGATAATTATAGAGTCTGAGCTGCTGGAGGAAGGATCTGTGGTAAAACTCCTTTGTGCACTTTGGATGCAGCAGATTTTGACACCTTTGCTCCAGGGTTACAATAGTTTTAGTTTTATTTCTTTTGTGACTTTTTGTTTGTCTAATTCGGTTACTTTTAGATTTTACAGTGTGTTTACTAGTTTTTATTAGTAATAATTAGTTAAATATTGTCTAGTGTTTGTATTAGTTTTAGTGTTTTTTTCATACTTTAGTTCATTTTTAGGTACAGAATTCAAAAGATCAAAGTATAATATTGTGATTTATATGTTGATTTGGTAATGAATATTCAACAGAAGATACTATTTTCAAAAAATGTATTCAGTTATTGTTGAAAAACAACTGATTCTGGTGTTTTATCCAAACTTTTGCTGTCACCAGTTTGCGGACTAGCATAAGCGACACCAGAAGGAGTACAGATTACTGTAGCTTACCAAAAGCTGATGTAAACTGCTTTATGTGTGGGGGAAAAATACATACATTTCACATCAGTTCGAAAAGCTGCATTCATATAAATGAAAACAAAGGATATTTGATCTATAATGTCAGTATGTAGCTTTATAAACTCACAATATAGTTCCAGTTAATGTTTTCTTAACTTCAGTTATTTCATTCGTTTTAGTTAACTATAATAATATTGCTCTAGTAGCTAAAAAGCTTATGTTTCTCTCATTATTGTTAAAAGATATAAAAACATGAATAAATAAGCAGCATAATGGTTGTTTAGACTGTTTGTTTTGACAAAGTGATTTTAGCAGCACTTGTTTACTGCAAGCATTCATAATCTGGATCAGTTGCTGTTATTTTCTGTGCTACAAAGTTTAGGAAGCATTGATCTAAACTGTATGAGAAAACCGAACCCCTCCAAATTAGGACTACAATGGCGTCCCTGATGCATTTCCTAACTGGGATAATGTGAAGTAGGTCGCATTAGAAGAGCAGCCCCCTTTTTTCCAGTGTTGGATCAGAAAGAGGTGTCGTCTGTGTGTTGCATCTGTGGCCAGGGGAAGGTTTACTTTGGTCCCATTTATTGCCGTCTTTCTGGTTTTATCTCTTGCCGTCAGCTTTGGGCTGAGATGGAGATAAGAGAAGAAAGCAGAGAGAGACGACAAGACGAGACTTGAGAAGATATTACTGCAGGAGGGCTGGAGTAAGAGGAGATAAGGCAGGGAGACGGTGAAATGTGTGTGCTGTGCTGCATCAGTTACACCTACAGGATATGTGCTGATATCCCTTTTGTCCTGTTTGAAGTTTTAAATCCTTTTGTTTCTGGGTTACATAGCGGCCAGATGTGTAACGCCTCTCTAATAAAGTCTGCAGACTTGGTTGGAAGATGATACAAAGCTGGAAAAAGTGTGTCCTCTTAGTTTTGTTTTGGCTTGATTCATCACACCTTCATGAGTTACAACTCTGACCCCCCCAAAAACAACAAAAAAACATAACAACCAAAAACATCCTGATGATTCGGAGCCCTATAGGGGAAATGGGGACTTTTTTTTCTTTTACGTTCCCTCGCAAGAGATAAAAAGTACATCCAAACTATTTGGACTATTTCTGAGTTATTATCGCGAGGTAATCAGTCATCTGACAGTTTTGATTGTGTCTCTATTGTGCTGAAAGTCTGAATGGTTTAAAGGGATGTTTTTATGTGCAGTTCCATCTCAAACGTACACAAACAGATATGCAGTGAATAAATCGATTTTCAATCAATTTTTTGTGCCAAAAAGTTAAGAATAAACACTGAGGCTCTTTAAATGTGTACATACATTTGAAATTTGAAATTGTCATTTGTGACTGTATACAAAATAGACCAGCAAATATAGCAGTAAGCATATTGCGAGGGAATGCAAAAGAAATTTTTTCCCATGTGTCCTAGAAGGCCAAGTCTAATGATTCTCAAGACGTCTGTAAAAAAAATATTTTGTGGACAATTTAAGAACATCCTCATACAGATGCCAAATATGCCCAGAAAACGCTGTTTGTTGATGTTCAACATTTAAGCAAGTGTTAGTTTTCATTATTTGACTCAACGCTAATTGGAGCCAATTCTGGTCAATTCCGTGAAAAGCTGCAAACAAGTTTCATCAAGATTATTGCATAAATAATCTGACCAGAGATCACATCCGGTTTGATTTGCAGGCCAAATTGTGAAATCTTTTGACATTTTCACTTGCTTAGCTTAACAATTTTTCAATTCCAGCATCTTGCAGTATCTTGGATTATTATATATTAATACTCTAAATTTCCTCTTGTGCCTAATTTGAAGAAGTACAACGTCCAGCGATTCAAATATTTATGTGATTGATCCTGGGCGATATGGCTGAAAAACATATCACAATATAAGTGTTTCATATTGTGTCTCCTTAAGTCACCTCTCCTCTGTGTTTCCTGTACAGGTGGTGCGTTTGTGCCAGAACCCCAAGGTGGCGCTGAAGAACAGCCCACCCTACATCCTGGACCTGCTGCCGGATACCTACCAACACCTGCGCACCATCCTGTCCAGGTATGAGGGCAAGATGGAGATCCTCGGGGAGAACGAGTATTTCCGCGTGGTCATCGATAACCTCACCAACAAGACGAAGCAGACCATGAGCCTGTTCAAGGAGGCAAAAGAGCGGATGTACGAGGAGAACTCCCAGGCCAGGTGGGCTGACACGAGAAGCGCTGTGAGGCTGAGCAACGTTTGGATGAGTGACAGATGGTTCAGAGCTAATCACTCTTTCACCCTGGCATCCAGGACATAAAATGAGCCTTTAAGGTCGTGATGACGGGATCATTCCTAATCTGGCTCTGCTGCTGTTTTCTGACTTGTTGCATATGTCTGAGTTTCACCTATCAGGTGTTTCTCTACAGTAAGGCTGCAGCTAACTGTTATATTAGCAGTTGATTAATTGATCAATTAATCAGATTTAAAAATGGGACATTTTACAGATTTTTTATTGAACTACTTAAGCTTTCTTTATACAATATAGGCAATACATTAAAAGATGCAAAAAATCATTCAGTTCCTTTTTAATTAAGAAAATAAAAATTTTTATAGCTTAAAATGCAATACCTCAGCATTCCTTTAATAGATCTGAACCAAGTGAAGCTAAAAATATGCTACTTTTGGGAGTTTTTTAATGTCTATTTATTTTCTGTAGTTTTGACTTAATTAATACTTAATGAATAAATGGCAAGTCTTTTATAATAATCAATTAATCACATGATAAATTAAAATGAGCTTGATATTTTTCATTATGATTATTATGTAATTTTTATTTGAAGGACAGAATTATTCACAGAAACGTCATAACCCACTTTATGTATGGTTTTGGTTTAAGTTGTTTTTATTTCCATTTTATTTATTGTTTTTGGTTGTCATATTTTATTTTGGATTTTTTAAATATCTTCCAGTCGTCCCAGTGTTGAGTGTTATTAGGTTTTTGTATTATTATTCCATTGTCAAGATTTTGCTTGAAAATGGTCTCAAAACAAAAATATTATCGTTTATCGCAATAATGAATTTATCGTTCAGATTAATACATCGTCGGCTTCCTCAAGAACATCATTGCTAAAGAAACTGGCTGCCCACAGAGAACTTAATGCAACGTTTAGTGGAAAGAAGAAGTGTGGTAGAAAGGAAAGGATTGTGAAGCAGAGACCCTTCAGGAGTTTTGTGGAGATTCAGCGGCTTGCAGCTGGAGTTCCCACATACAGTCTGCAAGTGTCACATTTCTGGTGTGAAGCCAGTCCTGGAGAGGAGACAAGTCAGAGGAATCTTACCCGGGATAGAAATTGGCAAATGAAATGCAAATTTAGGATTTCTCAGAGACTGAAGGCAGAGTAAAGGGATGCAGAATCTACTGTGCTTAAAGTCCAGATGATCTGGGTTGCCATGTCATCTGCTGGTTTTGATTAGCTGAGTTTTCTGGAGTTTACAGTCAACACAATAGTCTAATGGAAGGTTTAGAGAATGTCCTGCTTTCTCATGTTGACGAGCTGTAAATGCTGGTTTCATTTTACTTCTGGACTTGGTACAGAAATGTTACTCAAGAATAGCGATACCTCATAATAAAATTACTCAAAAAAAGTAAAAAATTCAGCAAATTCAGAAAATTACCCCTGTCATAACAAATTTTGCTGCATGATAAATTGCCACAGAAGTTTTTGCAATAAACAATCATATTGTTGTTTTGAGGACATTTTGAAGTAATATAGTGGTAATGGCAATATAGTCAAAGAATACACTCTCAAAGATCAATAAACTTTAAATTATAATTAACATTTTACACTGGAACTGGAAGACATTTTAAATATAAAAATAAGTATAAAATAACAAAGAAAATTAATTATGAAGTCTGCAAACAAAGTTGTCCTTTTAGGAAAAGTTGAGATCAAACCATGATGACTTTTATCATCTAATTTTTGGAAAAAATAGAAAATGATAAACCATTCAAATGGAACTCAAATGTAGCTAGTATGATACGATTATTTATTTGTCTCCCATGGGGTTACTGAGTAAATGTAACAAGTTACTATTCAATTTTGCTTGTGTAATTCAAAAAAAGTGTTTCTAGTGGTTTTGCAAAGTGCTCAAATTTAAATACAGCCAACAAAACGGCCTCATTCTAACACATATTGGCCATTGAACAAATTTATTTTTATTAGAGGTGCGCCGATCGATCGGTCACCGATCATAATCGGCCGATTTTCGTGAAATCGGTGATTATCGGGATCGGCCGATCATTGGCTCTGTTACCGATACCGATCACCTGCATCTCATTTCTCAGCCTGTCTGTCCAGCTGGTCTCTT
>CAEGAF010061919.1:0-23461 GCA_903067075.1 Micropoecilia bifurca
TAGGAAAACAAACAAATGCTAAGAATAAACTAAACAATTTAAATTCTAATATTTAACAAAACAATGGGAAAATAGCTCCTACAGGTATATATATGTCTATCTTACTTGTGAAATGTTTTTTGTGGAGCCTCACATCAATAATCCATCGATCTGAACAACAATATCCCTGTTGTTTTGATTGGCAAAGTAGGAGGGACTACCGCTCCAAGATGGCCGCCGTATTTCCTGCGCCGGAGCAGCCAATACGGGGTCTACTCTTATATTATGTCTATGGGAAATACGAACAGAAAATGTATGGAGTCGCAAAAGGGCCAAAATTCAACAATGAAACAAGGCATTACATTAAAACATCCATTCCATCTTTCCATTATCATACGCCATTATTTAATGGGGTTGCGAGGGGAGCTAGTGCCTTTCTTCAGCGGTCAGACGGGGCACATTAAAACATGATTATTTAAATGAAATGGAATATACATTCCTGTTGTCAGGAAATAAATCAATGTAGTTAGAATTTATATTTGTTATATTGTTAAAGTGTGACTATTTCAATACAAACGGTTTATTTATTCATTTATTTATCATTATAAGCTCTGTACAACAATGTCACACAATAGGTGATTATTTGCAGGCAAGTTAATCAGTATAAATAAGTATTTCATGAGCCCCACTCACAGTAATGGAAAATATGAAAAAATTGATGCTATTGTTCAGACTTAAAATATAAACAGCTGATGTTTTGAGTGACATGTTATACTATATATTTGTGTATTTAATCCATCATGTGCAAATTTTTTTTACAATCATTTCTGTTTTTTATTTTTTCATGTATTAAAGGTATACCTACAGTCTTTTTAAACTTACATCTAAATGAATATTTATCTTACAAATTAATATGGTT
Organism: Micropoecilia bifurca; assembly: GCA_903067075.1. Taxonomy (NCBI): domain Eukaryota; kingdom Metazoa; phylum Chordata; class Actinopteri; order Cyprinodontiformes; family Poeciliidae; genus Micropoecilia; species Micropoecilia bifurca. Next base: position 899 of record CAEGAF010061919.1, read on the forward strand.
GGATTGCGGCGCTTTTGGGGGACAGTATCTGCCTTTCTGTGCCTCTGATTTATTGTGCTATACAATCCTATGATTGAAAAAAGAACTTAAAGATTTTGTCTGCTTTTTTGCATTAAAAAAGAGAAACTAGGCTATTTCTCTTCTATTTTTCCCAAATAGAAGAGAATATTTCACTTCACAATTGTTTCTTACAAGGCTTTATGCCTTAATTTTATACTGTGATAACACTTTATCTTATTGAATAATTTTTTTTGTTGATCACACTTGTAAAAAAAATCTTACAAGTAAAATATTTTGTTTTTATCTGATTTGTACAATTATTAATATGGTCACATCAGCTTCCAGTTACTCTGATAATTTCCTGTGCAGTGAGGCTCCTTGAGAAGATGATTTATTCTCTGAAATGCTTCACAGAAGCCATCGACTACATCTTGTAAGGAGTTGAAACTTTTTGCTTTTAGAAAGAAAGTACTCTGCAATTTGTGTGATGATTGGACCAAGGCTGGCTCAATTAATTCCAATTAACTATGATTCATGCTGCCTGACACTTTTATTTTCTCCATGCTTTGGAAAGCCATCGCCGTGGCATTACGCAGCCCAGCAGACTGGAGACTGAGCACCGAGCCGTCTCTCTTGTCACGCCTCGGTCCGGCTGCAGACGGCTGTTAGGCGTCAAAGATTGATGTTTACTTCAGTTGCTAGTGTTTGGAAATGAACTGCTGTGTTTTATTGGGTCTCTTTAAGCAGCAGTAGAGAAACAGCAACTTCAAACTGTGTCAACATCGAGAGGCGATGTGTGAGTGGCGTGTTTGCAGTCATGGCCGTGTACTGTGCATTGATTCAGGCACAGCACTCAGCTGACACAATGTAAACCGAAAACAGTCACTCTATAAGGATCAGTCACAGGTTTAAAGCCTCAGACTAAAGTGTCAAGGTTGATCATGTGACTTTTATTTAACTTTAAGATGGAAACCTTTCATTTTGACTTATACAATGCCTTTTACTTCTTGAATTTGGTCATGTTTCAAATACAAACTTCTACATATTTTGTTTGGATTTTATAAAATAGATCAAACCAAAGGAACACACATATCTTTTTTTTTTTTTTCAAAATAAAATCTGAAACCTTTGGCATGTTTTTTCCTCCAATTTTGAACTTCAACACATAAGAACATGGATTTTTTTAATAACCCGACAAAAAACCTTTCCCTTTATTCCAATGCCTAAATTCTTGTACTACTTGTACCTTTATGAGACACTTTTCTATAAGTGTCTGTTAGCAAGTGAGTATTTAAAAAACGTCAGTATTTCCTGGAGCGACGCTCTTAGGAAAAAGGTTGAAAGCCTCTGCTCTATAACAAAATGTTCCTCTTATCAAGGCCCTGACCTACAATCAGCTCCATCCTGCAAATCTGATGTCTCTTTTTTTTTTACTGAGACCTGACAGGTGGATTGAAATTCACAAACGGGTTTTTTTTTTTTTTTTTTATTCAGAGATGAATAATAGATGGAGTACAGCAACCACCTCTTGGATCAGAAGAAAAACTCCACATCTGACTTCTTTCTTTTCCCTTCTAACAGAAAGCCTTCAGAAAGCCAGTCAGTGTCAGCAGGGTCGTTGTAGAATTATTTAACCTATACTGGTAGAAAAATTTGCCAACATGCAGCAGTTTCTTTGCTACTTTTAGTCTCAGGCAGCATTTTTTCTCCAGTTTCTCTTGTCCCCTGAGAGAAAAAACTATTGAATAACACAAAAATAAAGTCAGACAGTCACAATGTACATCCAAACATCATATGCGCACAGTCCTGGCTCTTGGCGTAGGCCACATAGGAGGTTGCCCAGGGTTGCAACTTCTGTGGGGCGTGAGAATAATAGCAATTGACTAGCAACCTTTGTTTAAAATAAAGCATGTTTTCCTAATAAAGCTACTGTTGATGCTGCACAATATGTTTTAAATAAGGGATTTTTTTTTCATCCTGCTCTAATCATAGTTAAAATTCCTGCATGAAAACTTGAGTCAAGCATAAGACTGTCTTGATGGGATTAATTCTTTAAACCCATATGTTAAAATTCATCAACTTCACCTCAGATCAACAGCTACAGTTAACTGGTTGAACATAACTGGGTATTTTGGCAGGACAGTTATTCCAAAAACATGAAGATTCATTTTGGGATTTATTAAAAAGGCTTCATTCATAAATGCCTAGCAGATCGCCCACAAATTCTTAAATGTGCTTTAGCTCACAACCCTTTCGAGGCTGTGGATATCCCTGCTGCTTTTCCTTCCACTCAACCTTCCATTAATAAGCACGTTTCTGGCACTCAGTGAGCGAGCAAAAAATGATTGTTTTGTGGCTTATTCTTCCTGTGAAGGGTGTATCTATTGACACGCAACATTTACTTGGAAAAAAAAGGATGTAAATCCACTCCGCAACTAAAAAAAAATAACTGCAGGTGTTTATTGTGGTGATCTGACAAGAAAATTGTCTCCAAGAGGCACATTTTGGGTGGCTGAATAACAAGGATTATAAGTGTTGCAGACGCTTTGGAGATGCACGTGTGAAGAAAATGCTCCTCCATGGAAAAAGCCTAACTCAGCGCAATCCGCTCAAACTTCCCCATTTAGCAGCCTTCCTATCTCCAAAGAGCACAGCCGACATTCCTCCATCAGCCTGCATTTGTGCTCAGCTGGTTGCCGGGCAGCCGAAGACAGCTTGATAATGGGCCTCCACTCAGCGCGTCTGCTTTTTATAAATGTGCCCGGTTGGAAGATGAATGAGATTCCTTATTCAATGAGGTAAGAGGAAATTGGTTCTTTGGCACTGGCTTTGTGCTCGACGTAAACAGTGAACATATTGTTTGGGCCCTAATGGAATTCTCAGGTCGAGGATGGAAGCCCGTGATGGATGGGTCCTTATCTCGGCTCCACAAGGAAACAGACCCAAAAGTATTAAGCCGCATTGAGTCGCTGCTTTCTGCCTGTTAGAGTCGAAGGAGGAGGAGAGCTTAGTTTGTCTTGCAACGTCTTCTTGGCGATACGTCGACGTCCTATCTCTGTTCAGAGGCAGCATGAGAGACGTTCTCATGCTGCTGCAGGAGAGTGAGCAGAGCAGAGAGCAAGATCTTATTTCCTTTAGTCTTCTGTTGGCTATTTTTCTTTAATAAGAAAATAATAGTCAACTCATCCTGTTACATTAAATGACACATTTTATTTAAGAAAAAATAAAACATGATACCTATAAAAAGCAGAGTGTAGTAGTTGGGGGTTTCATATTGTTTTTAAAAAGTTTCTCTTTTTTTAGATTTATTATGAAATCTAGGACCTTGATGGTTGATGGGTGGATCTTCGGCAAGCCAACTTATCATTTAACTACACATATTTTTCAATGCAAATGAATTCTTTCTGATTAAAACAAATATTTCAGCTTTTCAGAAGCTCATTAGCTTTATGAGATTGATAATGAAGGAAAGCTCCAAAGGTCTCCGTTGGTCCCTTGTGGAAAAAGGAGACATCTAAGCTGTCAGCCATTGTTAGAAATCCCCAACAAGCTGACCTTTAAGAGGCTGATTGAATTTTACAAAACAAGTTAAGAACAGAAAAACACTTTAGAAACTGTCAGATCAGGAGGAACCAAATTATTTTGGACATATTTGGCCTACAGAACAGCTACTGATCATAGCTTTATGTCTTCTGTATTGCATGGTGGTGGTTGAATTATGGTGTTGAGATTTTTCGCCCAAAATGTGTGTGGACTTAAATCAAATGAACCATCTGAAATTACATAAATCATCTGCTCTGTTTTAGAATCTACAATGGGTCAATTTAGGTAGTATTAAGTTGTTACTTTAAGTCCTTTTTTTCTGCCAAAAAAATCACTGAATTAATTAATTAACTAATTTATTTATTTATTAGGAAAAACAAGAACATTTCTGAGTTTCAAAAGTTAAAAACTTGCTTGAAAAAATATTTTAGAAAAAGAAAAAACTAGGAAATTTTAGTTTTACACATCCAAAAATTTCAACTTTTGGAAAACATTCTGATTTTCAACTTTTGAAACACAGAAATCTTCAAACTGTTTGTAAAATATTTTTCAGACTAATGCTCAGAATTTCTTAGTTTTTTGGCAGAAATTTATTCCGTGTGTTCCCATCTACAATGACCCTAATACACCATCGCAAGAATGTCTGTGGACTCTGAAGAATTTGAATTTACATCAGTTACAGTAACACTTAATTTCCCTTTGAATCTTGTCGAATTTGAAATTACAAAGTGACGGGCTGTGAATATTTTTTGAGTGACACTGCAATCCCTGAGCGAATCAGAGCAGAAAGGACAAACAACTGAGGACATTGGAGGGAATATGTGACAAATCAAATAATTTTCAATTCATAAAATGAAAGAATTGCCAAATAAGTTTGCTGTGTTGGCTGTTGAAACCATATAAGCAATGAATAGCAGGTACAGTAAAGTTCTTCCTGGTCTCCACCATTAGAGATTGTTACACCTGTCTAATTCTTCCCTCCGTGAGAGATTATCCACACTGGAGACTACCTCTTTCCAGGTCGTGGGTCAAGCAAGCATGATAGACAGATTTGACAGGCAGACTATTTCGCAGAGAGACGGAGCCACACTGTGCGCCTCTGAGCTGCTCGTATATTGATGAATGAGTCCTGGCCTGCATATGCACAGGAGAGGAACTAATGATGAGAACATGTTTGAGTGACAGCTGGAAAGACAAGCTGCCCAGGTGTGTGCTGCTGGCACAGGATGCAAGTTTGACAGATTCAATTTGAATATTGGAGCAAAGCCTCATGCTGAATTACAATGGAAAAAGTAAACTCAGTTGTCACAAAGGCCCAAGCTATGAAGCTAAAGAACGCCTGTTGGTGGGCTGGTTTTGCTACGTTTCAGGTGAGGGTGAAAGCTGGAACAAGAACCCGGGGTTAATTAGCGAACCATTTGCAGGTTAGCTAACGGTTAACCTGCAGAAGTTCAAACTGAGGAAAGAGAACAAAGAAGGAAAGTAGGAAAATGAATCTAAGAATAACAAAGAATAGACACAATGGAGAAGTAAACATAAACCAGACTAAGAAGGACTGAATTAAGTTAAACAAATCAAACAAAAAGAAACCAGGTGATGTCATCAAAGAAAGAGACTTAAGAATGAAACCAGAATGAATAAATCAAACCGCAAAGTACCTCGAAACAGGACAGTAATTGTGTTTCCATGGACCATAAAATTATGTTGAAAAATGGCCTGAATACCTGTTGTGTTAGAATAATACCTGTCCTTTATAAAGCTACTAAAATTGCTAAAATCATATTTCTATATTATCATAAAAAAAGAATTAAAAAGTTAATTATGCTTACATCAATTTGAGAACAAATTGGAAACATCAAAAAGTAGAGAAAAAAAGACAGCATGAACACTTTCTGGTGACAATTGTAGCAGATCGTTTCTCAGGATATGGCTTGTGGATGTGAATGCAGACAAGCTTAATTCATAGCGATGAGAACAGTCGTGCTAATCACTATGGTTACTGATGCGTTATTGTTATTTCATCACGTTTTACTTACCCCACTTTAGATGCCACTGAAGTATGGGAAAACGGCTGCTTGCCAAGTCTTCCCATCGCGACGACTCCTAATGCGCTGTCAGGGGGAATGGGAGGAGGAACCGGTTCTCCTGGCAATTTCATTAGACGACATCAAAGCAAGAAAACTGCAAAAGAGAGCGGGAACGGGTGTTCTGTGATGAGGAAAGAGCAGGCCATTAGAGTTTTACTGCGGGAAAACAAATCAGATGCGACATGGAGACATTGCAGATTTCTTCTTTTTTCTTTTTTTTTTTTTTTTACACACAACGCTTTTCTCCACAGGGGAAAAGTAGCATTTGCTGGCTTTCAGAACGTGATGCAACACAGAGCAAATAGATCATTTTATCTTTTAAAAACATGTCTGTGTGAACGGAAGGCATTTAGGAATCACTGCCAAACCAAAAGGGCCTTTATGGCTGCCTGTCGCCGACTAATGCGAGCCTCTGAGTGATGTAAGTCACTACCAGCTGTGAGTCGGGAGGAAGTTAATACCTGACGGGAATTGAGAATCTAACCGACGCCATCTTCCCTCCACTTGGAGACATGTCGTGCCTTGAGACAATATTGATTTCCTCCACGACTCCGAGCTCTACTGGGAGTTCCTGGCGTAGCTGGGCGACACAAAGCAGCTGTGAAGTCAAGGAAAAAACGACAACTGGTTTTCAGAACGCTTTACAAGTAAGCACTTGAGAATCGTAGCGCGCAATTTGCATCTAGTTCTCTTTGCTGTTAGACCTGAAGGCCCGAGGGGTTTCACAGAGAACGTCGGAGAACAAAACAGCATCGGAATAGGATATAAATCCTATAAATTTGAGGATAAAGTTGTTAGATTACTTTGTAATATTCCAAAAATTCTCTTAGAGGAATGTTCAGTCACAACTACAAACTGCAGGTGAGCTCTATCAATTTGCAGATTTAATTTTTATTTTAGACAAAAAGTAATGAAACCATTCTAGAGCCGCCAAGCCAGTCATGACTTAAATATGAATGATTATCTGCAGAGGAGCAAAACATTAAGATGGTGCAGAGAAAAGCCTTCCGACTTCAATTAATCATCAAAATACCAGTCAAAATGTGCAACAAAAAAAAAATAAAAAATCTGATCTGTATTTCTACAAAAGGTTATATTGCTGTAATTCCAACAAGGATTTTATCTTTCATCATTAAAATGGAGATAAATGAATTGCAGCATACTATTTTATTTCATGAAATCCAAATAAAAGCAGACAATTATAAACAAATGCTACCTGTTTTACACTGTCCTGTTTTATCTTTAGAGATTTCTCTCTCTCTCGATTGTCATCAGCAACAAACTCCTTGATCAGACTAAAATACGTATGCATAAGTTGATGCTTGGTTGTTCCACTTGCACTTAAAAAATGGATTTAGAAAAGCCAGACAACTCTGGAAGTCAGAAAACATTCGGTGCAGACATTAAAAAAAAATAAAAAAAATGTGTCCGAACCTGACAATCCATTTGACAAACAGCAGCTCTGATTAGGAGTTAACGCATAGTTGCCAGCATGGTGTAGAGATAAGAACCGTCACAGATTTCTTCTCCATTCAATTCGGTATCATTTTCCATCTCATCAGAAGGATTTTTGCAGCCATTTTCAAGAGCTGAAGCCCGATTAGACTATATTTTCCTACTAACCCCCTGCTTTGACCTTATTAGCACTGAGTCCTTATCAGCTTCATCAGGCTGGGTATGGAGAGACACTCAGCGGCCTTCATGTGCAATGATAAGAGCTGACCATGCTAAGCGTCCATTATCCCAAACCAGAGGTCACGACCTTGAGAGGAGCGTTAGAAATCGAATCATGAGCTGCTACTTTCAGTGTGACATCCACTAAAACACATTGATTGGCTAACCAGTCTCACCTAATGCTGCTCTATTACCCGACTCTCATTGTAAATCTGTTGAGAGACCGGATTGCTTGCCCTTTAAGCTGTCCAACAGCGCCATCTAGGAGGTTGAGAAAAGAAAGGAAAAAGTTTTTTTTTTTTTTTTGCAAATGTAGTTGCTTATTTTGCATTTGAAGAGTCTGCAAAAGACTCCACTTGCACACCGAAATGCAAATAAATCCAAATAAGAAGGACAGGATTTGCACTGCTGCCACTCTGCATAAACAATCACTGGCCTCACATGCTGACAGGCACGTTTCACAAGACAACACCTTCCGAACAGGAAGAGGGAAGGAGGCGAGACTTGGAATTCTGTCTCCAGTTTCCCAGCACTAAATGAATAATCAACTCTGCATGGGGTTATGCTGTGAAACGCATCTGCAAGTAAGATAATGCTGAACATTAGTATTACAATTACTGTGTGCGCTTTGAAGTAGGAAGATTCTACTAGACAGTTTCGCATCACCTGAGGTTTCTTGCATTATAAGTTGAAATTAACTTTCTTTAAGAATTCTGCAGGAGAGCAGATGGCAATATCACTGTAGAAAATGCTGATGTGCAACTCAATTATTTTGAAAATACATATGTATTTTTTTTACAAAATTTTAATCAAATTGCTGCACACCAGGATTGTGGTGCAATGGTAAGGCAGTATTTAATATTTAATATCAAAAAATCCCTAAAGATAACACTTAAAACAGTAGAAGTAAAGATAAAAGTCATAAAAGTCTATAAAAAAAAATTACCGGAATAAAGATTGAAACACATCAACTGACAATAAGCAATTCTGTGATGTCATCATTGATAGTAGCTGTTTGTAATAGAAAGATGTTATAATACAATGAACTTGTTATTTAAGTAAGTAAGTCAAATCTGTGCTACACTTATCCGAAAAATATTAGTTGATGTAGTTGATCAGTCGATTGTGAGGCCTTTGGAATGACCAGGTCTCCTGTTTGTACACAGCATTGCCAGAACTTGAGAGACAACTCATTCTAAATCTACTATGATGGAGTCTCCCAGCATTTTCTGTTAAAAGGGTTTAGTACTTCCTCTATGAAATTGTTGACTGTTCATCCAGAGGCACATAAACCACAGGTCGCCAGATAGAGAAACATGATCCTCCATGACTCGTTTCCTCTGCATCAACACTTTGCATCGCACTTGGTTATGGAAGGCTTGAATATAGAGTTTTTGCAGAGCCAAGCCTGCAGACTTTGGTGCTTGATTTTGTGCTTTTGGCCCTGGGAGTGGCTGCATGCAACACTTGAATTCAATAATAATTTGAATGCGTGAGTGAATGTTTCTATCATTACAGTGGAACATAACGTAAGAACTAAAACTAACAGTGAGCTGTTGTTTAGTTTTCATTCTTGGAACGATTAATCAATCAATCAAATTTTGTTTGTATAGCACATTTCAGCGGCAAGGAATTTCAAGGTGCCTTACATAATTAAAGAAAAAATAAAAACAGCATGTGACATTGAATAAACAGTAGGAAAAAGAAAGATTTTGAAAAAAAAAAAAGATTAGAAACGATAGCTTTTCTGAACACCTGGACAGCTGAGAGTGTTAATGATCGCAAATGAAAATCACCATCTTTATTTATATAGATATTTTGTTCTTACTTTTTCTGCATATCTAATTTAACTATCTTTATTTGTTTCTATTGCACTTTTACTATTTAACACTTGTGTTTAGAAATGGGGTCCAACCGACCACACACCCATATCACTTGTATCAGTTGCCTCAGTCTTCGCACGCACCAGGGTTAAAAGGTCAGCACAAGTAATTGAAGATGTATCTCTTTGTTTGTGTTATAGTTAACATATTAAAGTACAATTTTAGTGTTTTAGAATTGCTTTGTTGTTTAACTATTTCAATATTTTACTGGCATTTCCTAGTTTCACGTACAAATAGAAAAGTGTTATTTTATGTGTGATTGTATTACATTAAAATTAAGTTATTTATTTAATATTTGGTGTTGTATTTACAAGCCACCTTTACCCTTGTGTATTTTTCCAATTCAACCCAGCAGCGTCACTGGAAAAGGTTCGCTGTCCTAAAAGGTTACCATAGGTTATATCTCTGTGGGCGGAGCTTCACGGCGTCTCACGCTAAAGAAAGACTGAAAAAATGTAAGAGCTCTCACAGTGTTCCAAAAGAGGAAGAATGAGCTTCAGCAAATAAAATGCTGTTCAGCTTCTGACCCGTAATGATTACTGTTTAAATACACGATCTTTGCATTGACTTCACGCTATTGGTCCAGACAACCACACAAGGGGCGTGAATTTCCGGCAACCTCGGTGCGGTCACAGGGCAGTGGCGGAGTGGGCGTTGAATCCGTCTTCCCCCTCCTTATCTCAAATCCTGACTTCACATTCTCAATCGCTACACAAGTTGAGTCCGCGCAGCTCGTGAAATCTCACCAGGCGGGGGGGAAACATGACGGAAAGCTCCTCGACGAAGCTGCTGAACGGAGACGCCTGTCGCCGGACGTTAAACGGAAAAAACGCGAGTAAAAATGGCTACGTGAAGAACCACTGTCTGTTTCAGCAGTCACAGAAGTACAGTCGCTCCGGGGAGAAGGTAAGGCCCAACGGTCACGGAGAGAAGACCGGAAGAGGCTAGTGACAAACAGTGTTACTTTCTATTATATATAAACATAGTATCCGATTCGTTCTGTGAGGTAAATATATTCATATTTGCCGTGTTTGGATAGCGGCTGATTGTTGTGTGGGAGAGGTTTCCCTGAGCAGGAACGAGCAAGGCGCGGCTACATGTCAGTGTGACGATACGTCGCTGCTCATATCATTGTAATTACCTCGTACAGTTAGTTCTAACGCTCTTCAGTGGGACTTGACGCAAATGTTTGTATTAGACATTAGCTATGTCGTATATCACACATTTTCTATTTCTTGCTCGAAATGTAAATTCTGAAATACCAGCGTTGTGTCCATAATTGTCCATTGCAAAGAGGGCAACTGGAGCTTCCACCTTTAACCTGTGTCATTTTAACACTGTTGTGGAGTGAGAAACCTGATCAGGGATGATTGTAGTGATGCCTCCCCGCCTCACCCTCCTCCATCTGTAACTTTACACCCTGTTGTTTCCATGCCGTATGTGCGGCTTGGTGAGGTTAGTCAGGTCTCTGTTTACTGAGTTGAGTTTGAAGAGGACAAGTGTCCTGTAGTGTCTGTTCCCAGGGACAGGGAGGCTCAGCGGTGCTTTGACTGGTCCCATCAGCTGGATGTCTCCAGGCCTGAAAGGGCGGGGTCCATTTTAATAGTTAGATTTTTAAACGGTACACATTCTTCATTTGGGTGTGAGGGTGGGAAACTCTCCCCAGAAGAAGATCAAATACACTGTAGTGAACGTCATATTCCACTGCTTCAATTGTTTTCATCCATTGGGTTCATGTTTGGAGCAAAAAAACATATCAGGTGAGTTAAGGCAGAGATGCAATCTTATCACAGCTCAAATTGCTTTCAGTAAGAGGTGGGATTCATGGCGTCAAAAGGAAGAATGTTCCCTAGCTAGTTACCATCTGGAGATGTAAATAACAACCGATCTAAAGTAGAAATGCACCAACATGATTTTTCTGAATGACTTCCAGATGGAGTATTTTGTAATCGCTGAAGTTGCTGGTTTTGATTCCAAATTCCGTCTCTTCCATCAACACCGACTGTCTTCTGACAGAGATTTGAAGAGCAGCAGCAAAAGCAAACGAGGTGGATTAGCAGCGCTTGTTAGTAACTGATTTCATCATATGCGGAATATGGAAAATTGAGCTATCGCTATGTCATGGCCAGGCCTGTCACGAACACAAAGTTTACTGGACAATAATTTGTCCCGGAGATTATTACAATAAACGATAACATTGTTGTTTTGAGATAATTTTTAAGTAATATATTGGTAGGATATAATAATGTAAGTTCTCTCTCTTGAACATCTATAAACTTTAATTTTGTAACGAACACTTGGACTACAAAGTCTCTCTAAACAACAATATCCAAAGAGCAATGCTGTATAATTCCACTTTTACGTGAAGTTAAATATTATCAAAACTCCAATTATCAGAATGGAAATTATTACACTCCTTTTAATTCATTGTTCTTTGCATGGCAATGAATTGCATGACAATTGATTTATTGCGTATTGCGACAGGTTTAGTCGTGATGACAGACATGACACTGTCATAGAACAACAATGTCTTCAGTCAGAGGCTTCCTCTGATTCTTTGCAAACCTGACTGCTACTGGAGATCCTTCCTGTTCACAGCCTTGTCACCCGAAAAGACTCTTTTTATAGAATTTGATGATATGAGTTATGCCATTTAATTTCCCTTTGGGATAAATGAAGTATTTTAGATTTGAAGAGATTTTGGACTATCTGATCACTGGTCAGAATGTCTGGCTGAACATTCCATGTCCAAATTTCTAACCATTTTTGTAAGGTCTCTTCATAAATGGGATTGTAGCTCCTTATATAGGCTTTGGTCAATAGAAGGATCCAAAGAGCGATGCTGTGTAATTCCACTTTTACGTAAAGTTAAATATTACTCAAAACTCGAATCCATTTCTAGTTGTAAATGTTTTAACCCTGAATTTTTTTTCTCAGAACATTTGACGTAATTCTGACGTGGGGGGAAAAAACGTCCTGATACTGGAATCCGAATGGCATGTAAACAATCCATTCTGTACTTCAGATTGTCTCCACACTGGATCAGCATTTTTTTTAAAATATTTTTTGCAAACAGAATTCTGTGCTTACACCACAAGCTTCCCCCTATTGTGTACACAATGTAATCTGATCGCCTGCCACCGAGATGCAGAACAAGCAAGTGAAACATTCTCTTCGCTTCTTCTTGCGCCCACTTCACTTTAATCTCTGTTTAGCTGCTTAATTTGTTGGTATCATTTGCTCTACAAGGTTCATTTTAAGGTTGTTGTTGGTTTTTTTTTCTTCTATAAACTCCCAACTGTGTCCATCATGTTGAGTATTTTCTCGGCTGTTTCGGAGCTGAACCTGTTTGGCCGACTTTAGAACGCACAAACGGTACACATAGTACACTTTGAGCTGCTCTGAGGTATTTCATTGAGAAGCATGACCAGTCACATGAGAAGTGGCCGCTGTAGCCGCTAGGCAGGGCTCATAATGAGCAACTGCACTCAACTAGAAATTCCTCCAGTTCAGCTCGAAATTCTGCTTGCATGCTCTCCTCCGACAAGGTTTATGTTCTCCTGCATTTCAAGATCAATACATTTACAACTCTGGATTAATAACTTCTTTGCTAACCGGTGTGAGACAGACCGGGTCTTTGTAAAAACAAACAAAAAAAAAGCATTGGAGTCTCGATTTACTTTTTAACCTTTTCTAAGACAAAGAGTTTAATAAGTAATATCTGCTGTTCTGTAACGCATGAGGAGCCTGTATATTGTTTTAGTGGTGTGTCCTTTCCATGACTCATCTGAGGTCAAGGATAGATTGTTATCTGTTTTATATTTATATGTTCACATATGTTCAACATCACATTTTTGTTCAACTATGTAAGTAATTAAAGTTGGCACTTTCTTTTTTGTATTTATCCTTTAAAAGTGAACAAAAATGGATTGAGAGTTCTTGAGGAAAATATATAGAAATCCTGTTTATCAGAAGAATCAGGGCTCAGTATGAACGTTGCTTTCATTTGGACTTCTGAGTTGGAAAAAGGTGCCTTGGAGTCACTGAAAACGTCCCTTCTTTTGTTCCTCAGAAGCAAAATGCGACCCATAATCCCAGTTTGTACAAGAAGCCCTTCGTGGAGTATTTCGAGGAGACGCCTCTGCTGGTGGCTGTGCTCACCTACATGGGCTACGGCATCCTCACCGTCTTCGGCTACCTCAGAGACTTCCTCCGCCACTGGAACATCGAGAAGTGCCACGTGGCTCGAGAGAGAGACGAGCAGAAGGTGAAGCAGCTTTTTTTTGCTTGTTTGACACGTGGAACGTGTCAGATATCGTAGTGGATTCTTTGAGCAGTTTTGACAGAAATTGAAGCTTTTCCCTCGGTCTGGTTTGTGTTTTAACAACGACTTCGAAGGGAGAACTTTATTTTCTAGAAAGTGCTGCTAAAAGAATCTTTCTGGCTCTTCACTGCAAAAACATTTTACCAAGTGTTTTATTTTGTCCAGTTTCTATGGCATATGTCCCAGTACACTTGAAATGAGATAAAAACTAAATTACTAGTAAGTTTTCAGCAATAAATAGTTTTGTTTTGAGTAAATAATTTCTTAATGTTGATGAAAAAGTTGTAAGTTAAAGTGTGTTGCTCCACTGGGAGGTTATTTCACTTTATCAATATTAAGGAATTATTGACTTAAAACAAGTTCCTACTTTGTGCTGTAAGCTAGTTTTTAAAAATCTTTTTTCAAGTGTATTAAGACATTTGCACTAGAAAGTAGAGCAAAAATACTTGGTAACATTTTTGCAGTTTTATCATTTTGCGACATTGTTTTACGCCTTTCCTAATCTTAAGACTGATTTATCTCATCAAACTGTAAATATTTCCTTTTGCTCAAAACAAAGATAACTTGTGCATACTGAAATGTCACGATAAACTTTGAAATATTTCCTCCCCTCTCCACAGGATTTCGTTCCTCTCTATCAGGACTTTGAAAACTTCTACACCAGGAACCTGTACATGCGGATCCGGGACAACTGGAACCGGCCCATCTGCAGCGTCCCAGGAGCCAAGATGGACCTCGTAGAGAGAATTACCCATAACTACAACTGGACGTTTGAGTAGGTGGCTGCTTTGTGCTTTTCTGGTGAAATCAGTTTGTTCATTTTGAGGAAAGCATGTCTCAGAATGAAAATAAGTTCATGTTCTCTTCTACCGACTGAGCTACGTTACACGTCTGTCATTACAAAGTAGATATAGTTGTGGCTTTCCCGGCTTACAGTAGCAGTTTGTGACGATGCTGATCCAGGATCACGCCCAGTGGTTGCTTAAGTTGCACCCTGAACAGAGTGACTTCATTCAGGAAATTATTTTGTACGTACCAGTATCTGTCACATGGTCTTTATCTTAAAAAATAGAGACATTAAAACAATGTTTGTTACATCTAAAATGTAGTTACCCTGTAAATCAGCTTGGAAAGAGTTAAAAGGCGTGGCGCCGATCTAATTTTATCTCACTATCTGTAATCGTCTGCTGCCTCAAGAAAATGGAATGTGTCTTATCACATTTATGTACTGACAACAGATAATCCTGCCGTGATATTCAAAACTCCAACCTTAGTGAATATCTCCACAGTTTCTCAACAATTAAAAGGAGTGTAGGGCATTCGTCACTATTTATGTTGACAAACAGCTCTGTTAAAATTCTAGCTGAGTCACGTTGGTATGAGAAGTATCTACAAAAGCGCTGGAAGCTTTTTTTTTTTTTTGCTTAAATAAACTCTCATTGTCAGCGTAGATGAAGACAATAGCAGGTAAAGCATAAACTGTTAATAATAAAAGCAGACACACCAATCGCAAATGTAGTCAAAGTCTGACCTAAAAAAGAGAAACAAACAAACCACAGATTTTTCAGAAACAACCCAAAGTCATACAGTCTTATCTGCCTAAAGAAGAGATGCAGCCAAATCCTCCAGGTTATTAGACATATGTAAGATCTTCAGTTTCTTTCTACTACATCATTACTAAAACTGTCTCCATTTGAATATTGAATGAGGAAAAGCTCAGATTTACTATTGTGTCTTTAAACCCGAAATGTATTTTTTTGTAAAAACCATAAGCATCTGTGTGTCATGGTCTATCATTATTTATTATCCAGGCTGAAGTCGCATTTTGTGGGAGAGCAGTCAACGTTACACAGCTCCTCTGATATAAAGGATTCCACTATTATTATTGTTGGAGTTGCCATTTTAAACTGTTTGTAGCAACTGTTGCAGTTGGTGCAATTGGTGCAGTTAGCATTAGCAAAAACAGCCGTCTCTTTTCATCCCCTGTAGGGTTGGTTTACCGTTAACTTCTATATTCTTGGGGAAAAAAAAAGAAAAGACAATTGGATTCTACTAAATTTTGAAACAGAGTGGCTTCGCTGTGATCTGTTCATCTTCCTGTCATTTTCTGACATCCAACTTCCTGTTTTAGGAAGCAGCCTGAATGAAAACAAACCCATCACTGTAAAAACATAGTTTCCTTTCCAGAACCTTTCCTACATTCTTTGTGCTTTCGCTCTCTTGATTTTTCAAAATGCCAGAAGTGTAGAAAACGGCTAGCTAAACCCCCTTCCTGCAATAACAACCTCCCGACTGAAGAGTGTTGCTGCTGCAACCTCCAGACGGTTAGGTGTGGCGCGTTCACAGACTCGGTGGGGGTGGAGGGTGGAAGATGATATTTTGTAGTTTCCAGCCAACTGCTTACAGTGAATGTAAAATCAATGCCCTGGTAATCAAAGCAGACATTCTCCTGATTTTCTGGTGCTTTATTTATTTATTTTTGGTTTTCAGTCACACCGGCAAGGTGGTGAAGGACGTGATCAACATGGGGTCATACAACTACCTCGGCTTTGCTGAGAACACCGGCCCTTGTGCCGATGCTGCTATTGAAGTCACACAGAAGTATGGAGCCGGTGTGGGAAGCACCCGCTGTGAGATGGGTAGGTTAATCATCCTGGAAGTCGGTTTTTGGAGAAATTTCCGATATTTCAAAGTTAGTTTAAGAAAACAAATTAATTTCTGGGGTTTTTTTTCCAGTTGCTACATCAGTTTTTAACAAATAACAGTCGTTTATTTTGTAAATAAAAGGATGCAGGTAGGATTAAAATTGAACACTCTCTCTTCTCTCTTTCTTTTTTTAAATTTTTTTTACAGGCAACCTGGACATCCACGAGGAGTTGGAAGAGTTGGTGGCCAGGTTTCTGGGCGTCGAGTCGTCCATGGCGTTTGGGATGGGCTTTGCCACCAACTCCATGAACATTCCTGCTCTCACTGGGAAGGTGTGGTAGCGGGGGAGGGGGGGGGAGTCTTTGTCTGTCTCTTCCTTTGCGTTTTGTTATTTGTTCCCTGCTGAATCTTGCGTAACTCCTTCCTTTTGATCGTGTGGGCGTTCCTGTCCAGTTATTGTGACCTTCTTCCAGCAACAAGTTTCACTGTTACTGGGAAAACCCGGCGCATCGTCTGCGTAAAAGGTTCAGTCCCGTGTTCAAACAGGAAGGCCGGCAGCTTCCGGTTCCGGCTTTGAAAGCACTCTGAGTGCAAAGGGTTGATGACTGATGTCAGTCCCGCTTTGACTGGATTCATTGTACGCAGCGCGAGCCAATAGAAGAATTTCCTGACAGAAAACAAGTGGAGAGCGATTAAGAGTCGGAGAGAAGAGCAAGACGCACACAAGTTGAAGTGACGACGGGTTCATAAATTCCCAGCTCTGACTGTGATTTTTTTGCTAGTTTACAACCACATGAGCTCATCGTTACATCTTAAATCTACGTTATGCAACATGCTTGTTTGCTCTTTGGCTGCAGGAAGTTACGAAAACTAAATCATTTCTTTTGTGGAAATTTTTTGTGTTTATTTCTATGGGCTTTTCAGGTTTAGGTGCATCACTAATTGAAATCCCATGACATTCACAGTTCAGAGACAGATAATTGTCTGGCTTTCTGTTTAAGATTAATCTCAAAGCGTGAAGTAGTGATTGAACTAAGACTGATCTGTGTTCATACAGGTGCTTGAAATCCCTGAAAATGCTTGAATTTTATTTCAAGGTTTAGAAAGTGCTTTGTTTCTGTATTCGGTCCTTAAATGTGCTTTACACTCAAACTGCATGGATTTGTGATAAAATGCAATCTAATGTTTTAAAAGGCTAAATTGGTGAAGCGATATTTACAGTTGAAACCAGACATTTTAAGACACCCAATTAAAAAAAATAGACATATTTTTTTATTACTGTCTGAAGTTAAATCAGACCAAACTTTTCCTGTTGTGGGTCAGTTAGAATTAGCTCAATTATTTGTATTTGCCAAATGCCATGTCGTTTAACAAGAACTGTCGTAGGAATATTTTTTCTAACCTTCTTTTGGTATGCTGTGTTCAAACATTTAATCTGAGCAGGAAATTTACATTTACCTTTAATAATAATTGTTTCAATGCAGTGAATATTTATTATTCCGAATGGCTCAAAAAGTTATTGATCTGTGAAATTGAAATGCAGGTTATCTTATTTTCTATACTTTAAACAAAGTTATGCTTATTGTTAAATAATCTTTAACAATAACAGTAACAAGCAATGTCACATAATAGGGAAAGAAGCAGTTTTTTAAATTTTGTTTATTGGTATTGTTTTCATCTCCGAGGTCTGGTGCTGGAAAAGTTTAAAAACTCTCCTTGGACATGCTTGAAAAGTGCTGCGGTTTTACTGAGGGAATCGTATTTGAACCCTGAACAATGTGATCACGAGGCCAAAAAAGTTGTTGCTCAACACCAACAACTCAACCATATGAATCCCCGGATTAGCTGGTTTTGCAAGTGGTAATTAATAATGGATATTGTTTGCATGGGGTGCATTAAATCACGGAGGGTAACTCCTGTTTCACCCTGTTTAGGGTTGTCTGATCCTGAGCGACGAGCTGAACCACGCGTCGTTGGTCCTGGGCGCTCGGCTGTCTGGCTCCACGATCCGAGTCTTCAAGCACAACAGTGAGTGGCTTCTCTCACTTTTGTCTGAAATGAAAAAAGAACAAACACACAGGATGAAAGAACACCCAAAGTGTGTAGAAATACTAAACCTCTCGATTACAACACCATTCAATAATTACCTGTAAAAGGCTTTGTCCAGGTGGTGAGGACAGGTGTAATGACCTGGGTGTGTGCAGATTGCTGCTGATTTCACATTGTCTCGACTTGCCCAGCTCAGTGTTCCACCAAGTTTTTTTGACCGATGTTCGGAAGATGAAAGTGACTATATGATGTTTGTTTTCCACAAGTCTGAAAAGATTCACTTTGCGTTCATTTCCCCAAAGTCGATACGTTGAGGAGCTTCCACTTCCTGCTTCTTGATTTATATCGATTCATTTATTAGTTAAAAAATAGATTTTCTTCTTCTTTTTTCCTGAGGTATTTAGATTTTTTTTTTTACATACCTCTAGTTAAAATATCAACAGTTATACTCTAGATATTTATCTCTTTCCTATGACTGCATATTGTTGCCATGCTGAGAAAATATATAAAACAAAAAAACATTGCGAGAGTAAAGCAAAAAAAAAAATTTGCGAGAAAAAAAACTCCCAATATTACTAGAATAAAATCTAAATATTCTGGTAATAAAGTCAGAATATTTTATAATAAATTATTCTCATAATTTTATTTATTTATTCTCAGCATGGCCCTAATACTCTGTCGCACTTGCTAAATAGAAGGCCCTGCTTTTTTTAGTGAGACTGAACTATAATTGTAAAATTGCTATTATTTATCAATAGGGTATATTTTTTTAATCAATGGCACCAGCGGTGGTCAGATATATGGATTGCAAATGAAATAGTTGTCCATTTTCTTTTCTAAAGTAACATCACTGCTTCCCTCTCCTGCTGTCCTCTGCAGACATGCAAAGCCTGGAGAAGCTGCTAAGAGATGCTATTGTTCACGGACAGCCCAGAACCCACAGACCCTGGAGGAAAATCCTGATTGTGGTGGAGGGAATTTACAGGTATGTCTACCGAATGTGGGCTGAGTCTGTAACTCCATCGGTTCAGTAATTAAGCTAATATGATTGAAAAAGAGACTGACAACTCTTTGTTCCTCCGTTTTACTACCAGACAAACCATTTTCAGGCAGGTTGTGTTCTAAATGAAATAACCCTGAAGTTGCCATTAGCCTTCGTAATGCAGTAAATGTCTGAAATCTTTTCTACCAAGTCCCAGTGTGAAGCAGATTGAAGATTGTCTTTGAATATATTTGCATGCTCCAGACACCGAGTGGTTCTTTCAAATGCACTGTTAAGGAAGCTGTTTTGTAATTATTTGCTTAATAAAATCCAAGGAGCAATAAAGATAAACTCGCTTTAGCAGGTGTTGCTGTTTGGTTGGAAAGGGAACTAACAGAAAGCATTTTATTTCATCAACATGGCTGCTGACATCCCTGCTAGATATTAGTTTCCACTAATCAGTACTAAAATATTGCCATACAGTTTTTGATTTAACTTTGTCCTCTTGATTTAAAAAGAGCCCTGTGCCTTTGAGAAGAACATTTGTGCATTATTGAAAAGGTATTGAGCAATTTCCTTGTATCTCCGTTGAGTGCAGCGTTTTGTATTGTGAATTTTTGGCATCTAATAATGTAATGGGTCTTACCTTGAAAGATGCGTTCAAGGTAAAATGAGTTGTTGATGTAATCTGTTTGTTGATAACGCTGCGTTCATCGAATTCATAAAAGTTCTTTGTCTTTAGACCAAGTGATAGAAATAAGAGAAGGACGATTTCGAAAGTAAAAGTACATAACACTATAAAAAAAAAATAAAGTCTTACACACTTTAGAGTTAATAATGAGGAGAATCATATATTTTGAAACGTTTCTTGATAATTGAATGTATAGAGCTGTAAAAATTCATTCTGTAATTATTGAGAAAAGGACCAGATTTACTTGTCATCTTCCCTTTTCACTCATGTACAGTAAGGGTTGCTGTAGGAGATCGTTTGTGGGTTGGTTGTGAAATTGAAACTGAGTGAATAGACTGACTGATTGAGATTCCTTTAAATCCCAAAGCATGGAGGGGTCCATCGTCCGCCTGCCTGAGGTCGTGGCCCTGAAGAAGCGCTACAAGGCCTACCTGTACCTGGACGAGGCCCACAGCATCGGCGCTCTCGGCCCAAACGGCAGAGGAGTGGTGGACTACTTCGGCCTGGACCCCAAGGACGTCGACATCATGATGGGAACGTTCACAAAGAGCTTCGGCGCTGCTGGTGGATACATTGGAGGCAAAAAGGTCAGCAGCGAAAGCTCTGGAGGGATAAGGGTTAAAACTCGTAAAACCGTTACCCGTAAAAGTAAGAAGTTGTGATTCAAATGGTTTGAGTGCTTAATCATCCTCAGCAGATTGGGCAAGTTTCCTGTCTTTACTGCGTCATCTGGTGTTGGTCAACACTGTTGCCACAAAAGAAGAAAAGAAAACGGAATTCCAGCTTTTTGCTTTTTGAAAAGTTGAGCTCTGTTCATCCAGTTGTTTTTTTTAACAACTCAAGAAGAAAATGCGTATTAAATTTAGTTGTTTCAAAACATTTTCCCTCCATACAGCAGAGCTCCTAAGGTCGTGAAAAGTCTATGGAGGCACGATTTACTACTTTCATCTTCTTTGAAAAAAGGATTTGAGTTTCCAGACAATATTTATTCCAAATTCAATATGATGAAAAAATGTCTAAGTACCAAGTTGTAACTGTCTTTATATACTTAAATCACACGTTTTCTTCAATTTGCCACATTATAATTCACAATGTTTTATCCCCCTTTCAGTGTTAACGTAAGACTCGGAGACAATAGAGATAAAACCAGTGTAGCATTTTAAAGGCAAATGTTTGGTCTGGAAATATGAAACTGGATAATGAAAAGAAAAACAAATGGTTCAGAACCGTAACATTAGACAACAATGCATCTCTGTAAAACTAATTAGAGTGATTTCTGCGTCAGGAGCTGATCGACTACCTGCGCAGCCACTCTCACAGTGCTGTGTACGCCTCCTCCATGCCGCCTCCTGTGGCCCAGCAGATTATCACCTCCATGAAGACCATTATGGGAGAGGATGGAACAACTCTGGGTACGTGCCAAGAATAAGTGATCAAATTAAGCCAATATATCACTTCACATTGAGATTTTTGTTTTCTTTTGATTAGAAGTATGCAACCTTCATATTTGGTTTCAGTTTTTTGGTTTAAAAAAAAACTGGCTGCAAGTGTTTGGTTCAACCACCAGATGGCGGTAAGCTCGTACTTTACGTTGCACGCTGCACCAGAGAACCGATTCTCAGGCCAGGGATTGTTCCTCTCTGTTCCCATGAGCCTTGCCAGACACACCAGCACATAAAAAATAGCTGGACTACTTTATTACAAATTAAGACATCTCTGATGTACTTCTAAACACATTAGCAAAGTCTAATTAAATTCAAAGTTCTTTTGAACTTTTGAAGAACTTTGTAATTAGAAGATTCCTTTCAGTAACAATGACATCTCTTTTTTTCATAAGTTCACTTTCTTTTTTTTTTGTTCATCTTAAACCCTCCCCTTGGTTCTTTGTTCAGCTTTGGACCAGACTAATGGAAAGACCTCTACCTATTCCCTTTTATCACTTTCACATGTGTGCTCCGGTTTTTTTTGTGTGTGTTTTTTTTTGTTGCTTTCACACTGTGGGTGCAAAGCAGCATGGTGCCTCAGGACCAGAGGCCTCTGCAGACCCGACTCTGCTGGACTCTCCTACACACACAAATAAACGACAAAGTCTTGTTATTCTTTCTGGGGCGGCACCTTCTTTACTTTTTACGAAGCTTGATTGATTCAAACCCCCCCGACCCGACTCCATCAACCCGTCCAAAAGCTGATCTAAGATCAGGTTACGCTACTTTCTAGCCTCCCAGTTGACGGGTACAAGAATAACAACTGCCGCTGCAACCTTTGTAGTGTCTTCTTTTGTGTTTTTTTTCTTTTCCCAAGAAGAGAAGGCCTGACCTTGCGGCGAGGATATTAGCTTGACAAGTCCCCCCGCCCCAGGCCCATGGAAAGAGCACCAGTGACAGTATGATTAGTTGCAGCTCAGTCACTGTTTGCAATTCAAGTCCTTTGAAGTTTCAGATGCTGACACAGAGTCAAAGTGACAGTCGGAGCTGCCTGTTAAAGGCCTGTTGGTTTCCACATGTCGCACACAGAAAGGACACCAGGCGCATGCCTGGATCCAAACGGAAGCTTTAATCAAACGTGAACGCGAGAAGGAGAGGGGCAGGAAAAGCGACGCGCTTCCGTCCGTGTGGGGGGGGGGGGGGGGGGGGGGGGGGGGGGGGGGGGGGGGGGGGGGGGGGGGGGGGGGGGGGGGGGGGGGG
>CAEGAF010061924.1:0-27864 GCA_903067075.1 Micropoecilia bifurca
TATCCGTGATCTCGTTCTTTCGGTCATGACCCAAAGCTCATGACCATAGATGAGGGTGGGAACGTAGATCGACCAGTTAATCGAGAGCTTCGCTTTTTGACTCAGCTCTCTCTTCACCACGACGGTCCGGTACAGCGCCCGCTTCACTGCAGACGCTGCCCCAATCCGCCTGTCGATCTGCGGCTCCATTCTTCCCTCATTTGTGAACAAGATCCCCAGATACTTAAACTCCTCCACTTGAGGCAGGACGACCCCCCTGACCCGGAGAAGGCACTCTACCCTTTTCCTGCTCAAGACCATGGCCTCGGATTTGGAGGCACCGAGCCTCATCCCGGCCGCTTCACACTTGGCCGTGAACCGTTCCAGCGAGATCTGCAGATCACGATCCGATGAAGCCAACAGGACCACATCATCCGCAAAAAGCAGAGATCGGCCACCAAAACGGATCCCCTCAACACCTTGGCTGCACCAAAAATTCTGTCCATGAAAGTAATGAACAGAATTGGTGACAAAGGACAATTTTCATGATTAGTACAATCATAAACAATTGTGCTGGTGCTTTTGTGGTGTCAACGTAGCCCTTTCTTCGTAGACAAGAAAGGAGTCTCGGCTGAAAAAGAAAACATATTTCAGGAGGAGTTGTGTCTCGCTGGCAGGCCTGGCTGTGGTCGGGCTTTGGTTTGGGAACATTTGTATAAGAGCCTGTAAACTCAGATAAGTCAAATTTTTTTTTATTCACTTAAGAAGCTTACTGCCAACCGGATAAATCATGGGGGGAGGGAAGTGGATCCCTCACATGAGTGAAATATTATTTTTTAAACCGTGTACTTTAGAAATGCCTCTTAAATCAAAGCTTTCTTCGTTGGATTGACATAATTAAAAAGTGAATTAAACGGCACTACGGGGCGCCCTGCTCGGCATCCAGCTAGTGCTGCTTTTCTCTGTTCGAGGCCTTGAAATGAATTTCTTCTTTGCGCTTGAGGAGGAAACAAAACAAAAAACGGGAGGGAAAAACTGATCTTTGGAGTCTGTGATGGGATGGAAATTTAAGCAATTTATGGAGTGAAAACATGATGCAAAGCTTTTCTTTGCAATCTTCCCCTCTCTGCAGTTTGGTTTTTGTATTTTCAGCTGTTCATTAAGTTTGCTGGTTAGTTTTCACATTAAGTGATTGATCGACAGACAGTGGACCTATAAATTTATTGCGATAGTTTGTGGTGCTCTTGTGAAAATAGGGCTGGACAATAAGGCATCATGAAATGGGTCTATTGGTAGTTATTGATTAGTTTTTTGTTTTAAACATCTGAATAACTGCCAGGCTTGTGGCGTGACTTTTCCTGTTTTGTCCACAGTTTTCTTTCTGTGCATTTAAAAAAATTAAAAAAAATCTAAGCAATTTACTCCACAGGTTGTTGCTAGGTAACCAAAGAATGAGTGAGTTGCTAGGTAACCAAAGAATGATTGAGTGAGTTGATGCCACCAGCCTAGCTTAGTTCGCCGTGAGAGGTTGAGCTGCTTAAGCCTTTCCTTTGCCTACATCTCCCAGAATGCTGTGCGGTTCTGACTGGTAGTTCAGACAATATTCTGTATATTGAATACTCTATCAGATGCATTGTCGATTGATATTGATCATGTGTCTATATATAATGTATTACTGATTTATTGACAAGTTCTATGTTCAAGAGGACGATTATCATAAAAACCCAACCACAACCACAATGTAATGGGTTTAGATTAAGCCATATTCATGTCTCATAATGTCCCAGTCAAAGTCTGGACCTGAACCGAACTTAAAATCCTTGGCAAGACTTGAAAACTGATATTCACAGAAGCTCTCCACTCAACCTAATTGAGTTTGAGCTTTTTTAAAAAAATGTTTTTTATAAGAATAACGTGCAAACATTCCAGTTTGTTTCAACATTTTTTGCTGTGTTCTGCGTAGCGCCTTCATTCTCACACGTCTGACGAAAGCGACCGGATCATTCACCTCTGCTGAAGATGCAGTTCGGTGCAGGACACTCGCTCAAAATGTCTCCCTCTCTGCTTTCAAGGACAGAGCAGCATGTGTGTGTGGGTGTGTATACATGTCAACGTATGCAGATTCAAAGATTCATCTCTGTGTCCTTTACGGTTTTAGTGGCTTGTGTACTGCTGAGCTCTCAGAGCCCCTCTGTCCTGACTGAGTAACCAGCCTCAGCTCCAGGCTTCTGCAGGGTTCGGTGTGCTGACCTTTAGCTGCAGCAACCCTGATCGCTGCGTGACACGTCTCAGAAATGCAGCAGCGCTAACTAGCTCTCTGACATCATGGCAGCGGCATCGCCTAACCGTTCTCAATATGCTCTAATAATTTCTTGTCATGTAGAAGCCTTTAATAACCGGCCGCAGACTGCAGTCGTGTGTAATCTGAGCTGCGTTCAAAGCGAGGCAACACGGATATTAGCATGCAGCGGCGTAGAGCTGATGGGAAGGAAGTATGTGGCTTCTGTGTCCATTGGTGTGTGGCAGTCTGGGGATCTAAGATCCAAATTTCTTTTAAGTCATATTTGATATATGTAGCATTTTTAGAACAATTGCTAGATATTTTTTTTATAGTAAAATAGTTACTATAAAACGACACTATGTGCCTGGAAAACACATAATTTTGCCACTTTAAAGTGACTGGTTGAGGTGATGCATCTCCAAGAAGACATTAGGCCATCATTAGTTATTTTTAAGCTAACGTATCATTTGCCTGTCAAAATAACCAGAGTAAAATGAGTCGGAAATCATTTTGTCAGATAATACAAGATGTTAATATTGTAGCTATAATCCATTATAATCCATTCTCATCTCAGCTCGTCTCTGGCTGAGATGAGAATGCAGGTTACTGAAGGGAACCAGCTCAACAAGCATCACCCAGACAGATGCAGGACTCTTGAGAGGCCGTATAAAAGCCGGTCATTGTTGCCTTGGTGTAATTGGTGGACTCGTCTAATGCAGCCTCAGCCAAACAGAGCCCTCTTTCACCAGATGGTTCCTATCCAGACACCTCCCCTTGGTCTCTATCAGGCCCTCTGGGACAAGATCTGTCTCCTGTGCCTGATGGATGGCTGCAGGTAGCACTCTGCTAATAGAAAGAAACGAGTTCAAAGCAGAGGGTATCGTTAGGGGTGAGTGTGAAAGGCTTTGAGAGGCTGGCTAGAACTGGCATTCAGAAAAGGCTGGGATTGAAGATGTCAGGTGTCTTCACATCTGATAATCCGGTAGGCTCTGTCTGTTTGGGGGATGAATTTGCAACATTTACTCCATTTTTAGCTGCTGTGGTTCGCTTTCACACTGAACACATCATACAATCTACACTGAAAACCCTCAGCTACTAAGAAGAAATCAACAAGAAAGAAGATGCTGAGCACAACGTCCATTGCCACCAAATATAAATAATCTAGTAGCATCAGATTTTAGTGGATGTAGGATTTCTCTTTTGTCTGTGGCAAAAGATTGTAAACTATATCTCCATGTAGCGCTAGACTCTTGGATCTAGTTGCATTGATGTAGTTTGGCCTCAGCCAAACAGACCCCTCTTTCACCAGTTGCTTCCTATCCAGACGCCTCCCCTTGGTCTCTACCAGGTTGCATTTACCCAGAATGCTCTGCCCTATATTTCACTTCCTGCTTTTTTTTTAGCAGTCTCCAGTCCGCTTGGCATTCACATATGCATTTGAACAGAGGTCACTTTCACCAACGGTTTTTAGAGTTTGGTTTTTTTGATGTGCATTCACATCTCCCCAAACGAACCAGGCTTTCTAGACAAACACACTGGAGTTGGATTACTTTGAAAGCTCTAAATCCCAGGTAGTCTGAGTTACTGTGGAGAAAGAGCTGCACAGACGCTGTGGGTGAACTCTGTGACCCTGAAAGTCCAGGTGAAATCCATAATTCCTGCGCTGAGGTCTGTAGAGGAAGCCTGCATGCGATACGGGACCTTCTCTTTAGGCATGCGTTAATTACAGGGGGAGTTGCTTCTGCTTCTTGCTCTTGAATGAGGACACTGCTGCTCTCTGTGTGTGTGTGTGTGTGTGTGTGTGTGTGTGTGTGTGTGTGTGTGTGTGTGTGTGTGTGTGTGTGTGTGTGTGTAGAGGAGAGTTGCCTGTCAGAACGTGTTAGCGGCCGGTTCTGCAGGCCAGCAGCCCAATACGAGACGTTCACCCATGACTGAGTTCGTCCTTGGTCTTTAAACCTCGATGAGACATCCAGAAGCTCTGTGCTATCAGAGCCGAGCGCGGCACGCTGGTTTTATTGCTCATCACTTCCCAGCGTGCCGCTGTGTTGGGGGAGTGCCCCCTGCAGCGACTGGTCACATTTGCTCCAGCTCATCCTACGCACATCATGGAGTTTTAACTAGGCTGTTGGACTCAAGATACTCCCATTTTTTCATTTAGATGTAACCAAACTCACTTGGCATTCGGAGTTCAGTCTGACTTCTTTAACGCTTGTTTCCTTTTAACTAAGGATCCACAGAGGAATCTTTTGTTTTTCAGCTTGAACAACTGTAGCAAAATCGTTTCATCTCCTTCTGATTAATGAATCCTCCAAACCAAATGCGTAACCTAATAAAATGCCACAAACATTTATACCACTTGAAAAAATGCTAAATTTTCAACATTTTTCTTACTGTATTTATGTTACTTTTATTGCAAATCTGTTTTACTGTCAGTTTGTTTGGTATTCAATCAACTTCCCTGCGTAGAATAATTTAGTTAGTTTAGTTAGTATCAATATGTGAGTAAAATGAAGTAAGAGGAAACACAGCGATGTGAAAACCATTTTACAAAGGAGCTTTGTTTTCTACTCTTTGACCTGTAATTCAGGAGCCGAGACGTTCAGGAGATAATGGGAAGATTGATTGTAATATACTTTTGTAACCCCGGTGCAACTTGGAACAATTTAGATGTATAAAAGAAAGCATTGGCACGCAAAGCTTCATTCCTTAGCCTGGTAAGTGCTGCCTAATCACTCAGCCCTCCTTTACTTGTTGGCATCTCTGTGCCTATAATCTGTATCCTGTGGACTCCAAGCACTTTGTGATGTACTCCTTAACATCAGCTTACATCTTCTCCCACTCTCCTTTTTGCTGAAAGCTAAAAATGTTCTAATTTCTTCTCTGGTAGGATAGTTGACTCAGGCTGGTTTCCTGCTCTTTACTGTTTTGTCCGTCCACTGATGTGCCTCGCAAGTTTGTTGCGTCCTGCATTAAAGTTCCATCTCTGTGCATTTCTCTAACATGAAGTGCCTACTAAGATGCCCGCTTGTAAAAGGACATCTCTTTTGCTGCTCTATTACTCCTAACTACTGTTCATGGCGGAGGTAATTCAGTATGAGCGGTCTGTATTAGAAGTTGTTTCTCTTCCCTCCCTTTTCTCTTGAGGACTCTCCTCATCTCCACCCAGCAGATTTCGTGGAAGGCTTAGGACAGGAAATTGATAGCACAAATGGGGCTGATTCAATTTGAGCCTGTTTACGTGGTGTCACAGCAATCGGGCCCAGATGAGATTACAGCCACGAGGAGCCTCGGTCGGACAAAAGACCATCTGGGCTGATGGAGGCGGTTGAGTAAATTCGATCTGTGTTCAAGGTCTTGACCGTTTGAGACGGTTAACTAGACTTTTGTCTGTTGAACTGAGTCAAGTAAGGAGGATTTTACCTGCTTTTGTGTGCATTACCTATCCTGTTTTAGAGATTATGTCATTGAAATATTTATTCCTGCACAGTTTACGGAAATATCCCAATGGTTAGTCTCAGACACACTTTGAGCGAGCTCATGTTTTATGTTCTTCTCTGTTTGTGTCTTGCGGGTTAGATACAATCTTTAAAAAGTTATTTTGAACTCTGTAAGGAAAACAAATTCTGCCTTTGTTTGCGAGTTTCTGGAAGGTTCACCTCGAACAAATTGGTGACTTTGGCGGATAAGAACATGGGGTAAACTTCAAGAATGATGGTACACAGTCAGATTTGGTGGACACATGGAGGTCAAATCGGGGTCAATACTCAGTTTCCCACAGTTACAATGATAAGCACGTTTCCACTGAGCGGTACGGCACAGGTTGGCGTAACTTACAATGCAATTTTGCCTGTTTCTGTTGTAAAAGTGGCCAATATCCATGTCAGTTTTCAGGTGTAGGGCCATTGGACAATGGTGCAGTCCAGTTAGGGTGGAGCTAACGGCATTACGCAACATAATGCATTGATTGAGGGACAGAAAAAAATCACTGCTTGTGACAAGACTTACTATTGTGTCATGATTATTGTCACACTACTAAGATGCTACGCAAGGTTTCCCCCAGAAAACTTGTTCAGCCTGGTGTTTGGGTGGTAAGGCAGTCATTCATCCAGCGACCCGTCGTGTTTTTGAATTAAAAAATGTTGAAAGTTGACAGAAAACTTAAAAATATCACTTGATAATTATCTACTATTGAAAGATTGGAGGATTAATACCTGAACACCAACTATAAAGTCTTAAAAATATGCAAACATTTTAAAAAGACTTAAATAAATAAGCAATGCACAAGTAAAGCCTGGTGGCCCGCCAGGCTTAAAATACACTGGGGGAAATCCTGCTACGCTTGGCATTAGGTTTTAACCCTGCCTTCCCAGTGAGACTCCAACAAGTGGTGGAAAAACTCTCCAGAATACGCCGGACCATGACAGCACAGAACCGCTCAGTGTGAACAAGATATTAAGGCCCCCACGTATTCTAGCGTACTTCACTCTGTGCAGACGCATGAACGGTGTTCATGTAGAACTGTTTTGTTTGAGACACCAAGCCGATAAGGATGAGAGTCGGCACCAGTTGCAAGTACGAGCATCATCCAGACGGCCTCTTTGTGCTGCAGTAGCAGTTATTTCATGGCTGAACTGGCGGAGAAGAAACGGTGCAATTAGCTCATCAAACTTGCTAGTATTTTCGGATTTGTCCTGTTTTTGAGGGAAAGGTCTAATAATTGACTAAGAATGCAAAAAAAAAAAAATCTCAAATTTTTTTTTTTCTATTTTTGGGATTATATGATCCCAAGCTAGAAAAGATGTTTGGGAATTAACACGTTCACCTGATGAAATCTCTCTTACCTACTGATAATATGGATTTCTACTAGAATTAGGTGTTAAAGATGGATGTTAGAAATGAACAAAAAGACACTTGAGGGATTGTTAAAGGAATCGCTGAGGGTGAAAACAGATTTTAAGTGTTGCCATGTTTAAGGCTTCACACATCTTAACCAGGTCCATCAATAAACCCAGTCGACAGCGTGGTGAACGTGTCCTGGCAGATTCAGAGGTGGTGTGATGGGGTACATAATGCCATTAGTCCTCCTGCATTAATCATCAGGATAAACAGTCATTACGTCTTCAGTCTGAGGGTTTGTCTTGCATTTTCTTTTTGTTTTCTTCTCGTCTGGAGCCAGTGCGCTTCGGATCGCAGACTGTTAGTCCACATAGCTGAGTTTGGGGTGTGTTTGTGAAAAACCTAGGTCACTGGGTAAGCAGATCTCTAAGACAACTTTTTGCATGTCTATTTTAATTCTAAAGCAAACAACTACATTTTTTTTGTAAAATAAAGACACTAACATAAAAAGAGCATAATAAGAAGTCATTTTATTTTGTGTGTTTACGCTTCTCAACAAAGCTGAACATTAATAAACTTAGTTTTTTGTCAGAGGACTCTTTGAAATAAAATAAAAGACTCGACAAAAGGAGCGAAAAGCTGCAGTAGCTCCTGAGCTACGTCATCATCTGTGTTTTGTGCGTAAGTCAGACTCGACTGCTTTTGTCCTTCTGATGAGTCCTGGATTAAAGACTTTCAGACGACGGCGGTAATAACCGGGTCTCTTGGCGCGCTCACAACAACATAGCTTCTACGCTCAGAGCACCCGAGCATGAAGCCTCCATCCGTCAGGTCGCGACAGGCCTTCTTCCTCCTCCTCCTCCAAATGTGGCGCCGTCACGTTGGGCCTGGCCGAGGAAAGCAAAGTCGCGGAGAGAAAAACGAGAGACTGATGGGGATGAATGGTGCAGATGTGCCATTGTGAGCGTCCTGCGGCGAGTTTCAGTGGGTGGGAGAATGAAAAGGGCGAGGAGTGGCTGGTGGAGGTTTGAACATGTTCCCAGTGGAGCGGCTGCTTCTACGCAGATCCTGACGGGTGACGGGGATTGTGTGTTCCTGGTACTGGTGCTCTGTGCACACAAAACATGCCACCTGGCCGTTTGTTTACTGGTACCAGTCTGGCTCTAGGATCTGGGTCAGCTAGCTAACTGGAAAAAAATGCTTACCTATTAGTTTACAAGTGGTGTGAATAACAGGTTACATGAGCAAAGGCTGTAACAGTAACTACATTTCTATTACCTATATTATTGTGGAATTTGGCATTTAGAAATTAATTAACTTAACAGAAAAACAACAATTGTGAAAAAAACAAAAGTTTTGCCCTTTAATAAGGTGGGATTTTTTTTATTGAAATTGGTTTATTTAGCAAAATTGCAATGGAAACACTTTTTTTCGCTTCAAACTTGTCACCTGATAAACAACCAGATGTTTCCACTGTGGAGCGAGGAGGGAAGAAGAAGTAAGGAAGTGGTTGGAGGACGATGGACGAGGACATGGTTTATAATGCTGTACTGTGGTATTTATTGGAACTGAGACATTCTCCGTGATTTTAATGTAATGGTTAATTTAGCCACATGTCTCAAACTTTAAGCCTCCTTATCATTTTTTATCCAACATGACGCTTTATCCTGCTATAAAAAACAGACTATACTAAAATGTGTTTGGGTTGTTTGATGGAGTTGTTTTTGGGAAAATATCGAATTCACTTTTTTAACTCATGTGACTGAGACTCTTTTTTTATATATAACAAGAACTCATGATTGTTAACGTGGTACTGATGCTGATACTCTACTAAAGACTTCTGTTCCTCGTTTGTCTGGCAAAATGTCACTGTGTTCTTGCTGGTTATTAAGAATTAATGCAAATTCATTTCTTTTTGCAATCAGTTAAAAAATAATTCAAATCACTGCTGCAAAATTTGCCAAAGAGAATTTGTTGCTCTTATGGATACATGGATATGTTAAAAAAAATTCACTCTGAATTACATCGTTCAGAAGCCAGTAGTGCCTCTGAATGATCATATAGTACTCTGGAGCATGTTTCACACTATTGACACAGCAGAACAGCATGTTATTATTTTACGGTGAACACCTTTTGGAGGCCTGACTCTATAATAAGACGTTTGTGTATTTTCCCTGACATTGACAGCAAACTGTTGGTGGAAAATCAGCAGTGAAACATGATTACACTGTGTATCTCCCTTCATGGTGCTTGTAACACTGTTTGATTCAGCTCTTAAATCTTCTGTTTCATTGATTTATGCTATTATCAGGTGTTTGATGCAGTAAACAAACTAAGTCATTGTTTCTATGTTGAAATAGGCTCCTGTGAATTTGTCTTTCTTTATGCTTCTGAAAATTAGCCGTTCTGGTCTTTTCCCTTCTGTTTCCCATCTGTGACTCTGGTAGTGCTATGACCTAATTTTCCTCATGGGAATGATTAAAGTTTAATTTAATCTAATCGACCATAACGTTACAGTTGATGCCTCCTCTGGCTGAAGCTCTGATGGGGTTTTAGCTTCTCACTGGACTTTGCTTGTTTGGTGTTTTGCATGTGGATTGTGTCTATGTCATGTCAAAACAGGTGAACATTTACTTTTTGTAATAGTTCAGAGGTTGCAGATGGAAAGAAATTGTGTAAAATACAAGTTAGCTTTAGCAGCCTCAATTTGTAAGTTGACAAATTGAGGCAGTGGTACACACAATGGAAGAGCAAGCAATAGAATATCTGACAGATGCTGAACAGTGCATATAATCCATGTAATTGAGGGAAATACAAAAACATTATGATACTGTGATAAATGTGAGTATGGACAATATTGAATAGCGATAGGCGCGTCTGACATTTGTGATGGATTTCTGGGTTTTGTAAAGTTTTGATCTGCCAGAATAATCTTTAATCAATTTGTACTTCACTAATCGTAGCAAACAAGGAAAACCAACATATAGTTTTATCTCCAGAAAAGCCCTACTTGTTTATAAATTCTTATTCTTATTAAACATGGGGAACCAATATATAGTTCTATAATTTTATAGTTTTTATTTTTCTCTTGCTTTTTTGTTTTTGCTCGCATTTCCTCAAACTCATTTAAAGCACTTTGAATTACTTTGTTGCTGAAAATGTGTAAAGATATTTATAAATATAAATAAAATTATCTTATCTTTATGATGAAGCCCATGAGTAAAAATGGTGAAAATATTTGGTTTACCTAACAAGTTAGCTAGCTAATTAAATATTTAATTTGGAGCTTAACTTTTGCTAGCTAACTAAATAAAGTCTGGAGCTAAACATTTAGCTACCTAACAAAATAGTTAGTTGGCACTAAACATTTCACTTGCTAGATAAATGTCTAACTTGGAGCTAATTATTTAGCTAGCTAAATATTTAGCTTAGAGCTATTCATTTATCATCCTCGCTAAGTATTTATCTTGGAGCTACATATTTAGCCAGCTAACTTAATAATTAGTTTGAGCTAAACATTTAGCTAGTTAATTAAATATTTAGCTTAAACCTGTGACATTTATAAACGAATGAATAACATTGGGGTGGAAATACGACTTTCAATAATGAATTCCTTTTATGAGGCTAAATAACCCAAATTATTGCTGCTAATTTTTGCCTCCGTATCTTTACAAATGCCCCCTCCACCCTGTACTCTACGGCCATCGTGACCCGGTTCTGCTGTGCTGCTGAATCCACTTCCTGTGGTTTCTCCCTGATGCAACAACCCTGCAGAGGAGAGATGAAAGCAGCAGTGACTCCCTGCCCTCATCATGTCTCCATCCCGCCCGCCCCTCTGCAGCACAAGCAGCAAAGATCGGGGGAGGATGGTGAAGATGGAGGAAGAGAAGGAGAGAAAAATCCATGTTTAAATAATAGAAAGCAAGAGAGGTATTTTGAAGCAATTGCCCCAGTTTCAGAGGATCCAGTGAAATTGAGAAAAGGCTCTTTGCACAGGTAGATTTTACTCCTGAACTGCGTCTTTGAGGTCGTAGCAGCGGCTACTCTTCACCTTGTAAACAAAGCAGCACGGAGAGGTGAAACCTGGGCTTTTATAAAGATCCTTTTCAAATATCTAAAGATTTAAAGTTCAGTCACCTAGGTGGATCAGCCGATTTTTTTTTTTTTTTTTAATGTAACGAACAAGGTGATCAGAGGGCAAAGGCCAATGAAAAGTACATAACAGACTGAGGAAGCTCCGCTATGAGACATCCAACACTAATCAGAAGCACAGAGATGTTCTCTTCAGCCTCTCTTATCTCCCTGCTTGTTTAGCGTGTTGAGAATGACTTGATTGGACGCTGTTATCATCCCACCATCTCGACACGGCTGTCCTGCCGGGGTTAGCAAGTACAGGCAGGAGCTACTCACTTTCTGATTGAACTTATTTTTACTCTAAAGAAGCCCTTGAGGTGCTTCTTTTTTTGTTGTGGCCATCTTGGATTCAGCTCTTACTACATTATTAAAATGTACCAATCAAAGATTTTGACACCAAATTTTGCAAAGCTTTAAACCAGAATCAGATTCCAACTTAATCTTATTCTGACAGTTATTTAATAACTTCAAAATACTTTAAAGTTGAACTATTTCCTTCCTTATGAGAGACTATTTATTTATCTCAACTATAAAAATACAAAAAGGGAGCCGTCTCTTCCACACCACAGGACCGGACGAAACGAGTCGGCTTCTTGTTAGCGATCCGTTCAGGTTCCTGTGAAGAGCCGACATCCTCCTGTAGAAAATAGATTATCTTTTCTTTGCACACCTTTTGTTTTCCCTCAGGCTTCATTTTAAAAACCTCACTGAAAGCAGAATCGTTTGAGTCGTCTTCCTTCAGCAACAACTTCTGCACCAAAGAGTGTCGTCAGTGCAACCTAGTAGAGTTTAAAACCTAATTACTAGCTCATCTCTCCTGCTCCACGTGGTTGTGTGTATGAAGGGTCCATCCACTGATGGTGTTTTTAGGCACAGTTTGCAGCATTTCTATTATTGTTGCTAAGCGGTAGCGGTGAGGGTTTACCAAAATAAACAAAGGAAAGAGATAAAAGCCACAACCTGCGACTAGGAATAAGGGAACTGAGAAGGCTGAATGGCCTCGCACTACTAGTTTTCAGAGACAGAAAGGAAACGATGCAGTCTTACAGGATGTCAAATGTGTCTCGCTTTAAATGGCTTCACCTCCTGCAGATATTTCCTCCCCCCTGCCCCTACCACCACCACCACCACAGACAGACACAGATAAGACAGGAAATGCCTTTTATTCAATTATTTTTCCCAAATCCACAGTTCATACAGAGCACTAATTCAACTTCCCCAGAGCTTCCTGCCCTGACTGGTGGGTAAAACGGTTCCATTGAGCAGCAAAAGCGACGCATCAGGACCGGCTGACGCTCACTAACTTCACTGAAGCTGCACACAGTGGAGACGACCAAACCAGAACAATTAAAACCCAATAATGGAGCTACAAATATGATGTCTTTGTAAAGCAGTTAGATTTTGTCTATTTGTATGTAAAATTGAGTTTTAATGTTGTTCCCTTGTCAGAAACATGCCTGACTCTGTCGCCTTGACTCTTTCATGAATGTTTGAGAAATCCTTTAATTGTCATGGTAACCACTCAGCTGTGCAAAACACCTGTTTGGATCTAGGTCCGCCTTCAAGGACGAAGCTCCTCCTCTGAGCTGCAGTATCCAAGCTTCCAAGCTCCTTCAGACTAGCCAGAAGCAATTAGCAAACACCTGGTGGAACGTCAAGTCTGCTGAGCTCATTATAGGAGCTACTTCTCAGTGAAAAGCTAGTAGAAAGTTTTCAAAGGGTTAATAGAGGAACCATGACACGATGACTTCCTGGAGGCGGAGTTTTAGGAAGAGTGGAAGTTTTTAAAGAGTCAGAAGCCCAATTTCAAGATGTTAAATTACAAAGTCAAATTTCTTTTAATATATTTTAACATGTTTGATATAAACTTCAACTTTATTACAACTGAAGGCAACATAGTTACTTGATTGTGCTATAAAATGGCACAACGTCCCTGGAAAACACACAAGTCTCCCCTTTTAATGTTGCAGTAGCCTTGTTTGCTGTGTCAAGGTTAAAAGGTAAATTTTTTCCTGTTTTTTTGCAGAATAAATGTTGAAAACCAACTTTCAACACGTTCCCTAAACATCCTGATGAGCCCAGAGTATTTCGCGATCAGTCATGTTATTGCGCTTTTCTGGCCTTACCGAACCGAGTTAATGAAGCCAGTTTAAGAGCGCAGAAGTACAGGAGAGAGAGAGAGAAAAAAGAAGAGACAGGAAACGTCCGGAGTTACCAGTCTTCCCTTCCTTACATGTACACTTAGCACCAGCATGTACACACAAGCGGTCTACCAGTACTAATGCTGAACATCTACGTAAACCCTGCGGATTCCCTGCACAATGTTCATCGCCTCTTTGGGTTCAAAGGTGATAAAAGACAAACTATGGGGCTAAAACACACCAACTCTACATTGCTTAACTGGCATTAAGAGACTTCAATGCTTGTTCTTTTCTCTCATAACTTTAAATTACCCATGTGGTTTGTTTGCAACCAGATGAACTGTTAAACGGTTTTCACTTTTAGCGGCTCTGTTTAACTACCTTCACTGGGATTGTTGCAGCGGTGGAACTAAAGTGATACTGAACCCCACTACCACTGGGTTTATGGGTTTAAAACCGATTCTGCCAACTCTAAAATGACCAGATTGAGCAAAGAATTATCACCGTCCACTTTGATTACGTCAACTTGCAACCGCAGAGACAAAAATAAGAATAAAAATTGCTGCAAAACCTTTGTCTTGAGTTGAGATACAGCAAGAATGCAATCTGCTCAGTTTTGCTGTAGGAAGGGAGCACTTGGATTCCAGATTATTGTAACTTTATACTTTATAATTTGAGATGAGTTTTCTAAATTAGATGGTGGTGTGAGTTTCATGTTCACTAATCTGTGTTTATTGTTTTGTCTGAAAAAGGAAAGGAATGGTCTGTTCATCCTTAAAAAAACTGAAATTCATGTATCTAAAATTAAGGCATTTAAATATCTTAAATATCATTAGTAAACATGTTAGTTGCCCTTAAATACACTTTAATTATGCTTCAATTTTGTCATGCTATGACTGCTTTGTGTATTCTATTTTTTTTTCCTGATAATTTTTTCAGACAAAAGTGAGTCACACACATCGTGGTGATTGAGGCTACAGCTAACAAGCTGCTAATATACCCTTGCTAGCTAGCTTTTTTTCCTCAAAAGTGTAATTTATTGTTGCTAAACTGTGCAGTGCTATGTCAATTTTGACATAGCAAAAAATCTTGGCACTACTACAATTTAAACTATGCAGTTTTCTTTTGTACGCTTCTGTCGAGATACAAGTCTTAAATGTCATTCATAATGGCTTTAAAATGGTCTTTAAAAGTCTAAAATTGGAGTTGTGAAACATTAAGAAACTCGGGATCAGATTTGTCCAAAATATGAAGAAAATAATAAGAAATGTAACTTCTTTCCCCTTTGCTTTCGTGCATTATTTGTCCTGGCATGCACACATGTATGCAATTCTCTCCGCTACTTGCATTTCATTTGTTCAACTGAGCCTCAACTGAGCCTCTCCGAGGCTTAATCTCGTCGTAAATTACGCAGCAAGCCGGCCCATGTTAAGAAAACCACTGAAGGGACGTAGCAGGTAGCCATCAGGTAATGGATGTTATGAAAAATAACGGCGTCATTCATTTATCATATATAAATTCAATGAATCTCGGTCTGCTCTGTGTTCCATTTTTTGTGGTTTAGGCAACTCCCTTGAATGATGGCTGAAAGACGAGTCAAAAATAACATTAATATCACGTACGTCTTCTGTTGTGACAGTTTCACAAAGTACAAAATACAACATGATGGGCTGTTTTCATTATTCATCAGTCCCATTTTTGCAGGTTCTGATAATTCTGGATTTTAAAAATGTGCTAGTTGCCAAGCAGCTTCCTTTTCGAGTGAGTATAAAATCGAACCTCTTACCTAACCAAGAGGTTGAGCAGTTAAAAGCCTTTCCTTTGCCTACAACTCCCAGAATGCTGTGCGGTTCTGGATCGGAGTTGAGTGAAATGATCAAAATTCTGTCAGATGTGTTTCCTGTTGATACTGATTATGTGTCTGTCGCGATAGATGTTATCGCCCAGCCCTAGCGAGAAGGTTGCTAAGTTGGTAACTGTACTTTCCGTTGACTGAAGCCCCTTCAATTTCTGTAAAGACAATAAATGAATTTAGATTAACTTAATTTAGTTACTTGCTACCAATTGAAGAAACTCATAAAAGTTGGATCAATTATTCAGTTTTTTCCAGAGTATTTTAGTTGCCTTGCTTTGAAATCCTGCCTAGCCGTGACTTATTCGACTGTCTGGTTGAACTTTCACATCTTTCATCCAAACACCTGATCTGGATCTTGGTAACAAAGATTGGAAAGGCTCAGGGCGCCTGATGGAAACGGGTGGAAAAAGTGGATTAACTGCAAATAATATCCTCTTTGCATTATGTAACTATATTATCGCCACACTGTTTTTTGCCTAATATTGTGCAACCGTAATATTTGGACCATCAAAACACACAAATCCTGAAGAGAAAAGCCTGATTGCTGCAGCAAGATTATTACGCCAACAATCACCATGACGACTCTGACCCCAGTAAAACCTTAGCAGGGTTAAACCTAATAAAAACATCCCTCTCTTATTTCAACTGTGTTCTGTTGAGTCTAACGAGATCTAATCCCGAACACGATGGGAACAGCTTTACCCAGACGGCGCTTTGCTACAGGGCACTACAGAAGGAAAAATGGGAGCCTCACTCCTCCAGCCTGTGACCTTATTGCTCGTTCTCCGTGCGTTAAGAAGACTTTGAAACGAAGGAAACCTCCGTCTCACACGTTATCTTCTTCACCATAAATGGAGGCCTGTCTCCAGCGAGCAAGGGGCCACATCTGGATCTTATTGGCCCCAGGACAGACAGTCCCCGTAAAAACCTCCTCCCTCTGCAGCGGACTGTCAGCAGCCTCACCACTACTGTCAGTGGGGAGACTTGGGGGTGGGGGGAGAAAAAGGGAGTGGAAGAAAGAGATTAGGAGAGAGAGAGAGAGGGAAAACTCAGAGGGGAGAGGGATCAGCAGAAATCCAGAGGAGCGCAAACAGGAGGGGGGAAAACGGAGGAGTGTCTGCAGCTGAAATGTTTTATTCTGCTGAAGTGAAAAGGAGTAGGTAGAGCTGCATAATACATCAAAACACGCTCAACACGGCGGCGTGTTCGCAGAGGACCACTCGTGCGCAGTATTTAGTATTTCAAGTGTCAAGAGTATCGACCTCTGCATGTTGGTGATGTTTTCAGGCAGGATAGCAAGCTGCCTGAATAAAAAAAAACAAAAAA
The DNA here is from genome assembly GCA_903067075.1 of Micropoecilia bifurca. NCBI lineage: Eukaryota > Metazoa > Chordata > Actinopteri > Cyprinodontiformes > Poeciliidae > Micropoecilia > Micropoecilia bifurca. The sequence continues at coordinate 16,553 of CAEGAF010061924.1, forward strand.
ACCTCCTGCTCTTTCTTTATTGGCTCTCATAAATGCTTCAGATTTTCAGAGTCATTTAAAGTGAAACCGCTGCTGAGGCAAAAGCTAAAGTTGGAGAGTCGAGTATGTTGGGAATATGCTGTCACCGCTCTATCGGTGTGTGCAGTTTTCACATCGCAGACTGTTTGGAGCGGCTGGTATTTTCCAAGAACTGAGACGTTCACAACAGACTCTGTTGACCTTGTCCAAAATGCTGAAGATCACAGATTGATGGAAGCACAGATCAGATGGAGAGGAAAGAAGAAAATGAATGTATGTGGCCACTAGCCAATATTACCACCAGAGCATGATTTCCTAATATCTGTTAGCCCTAGAAATACAAATAACTGAAAAATTGACAATAAAACAAAACATACTTATTAATTGTCAGCAAGATGTAAAGTCAACTCTTGAAAACTCGTGTTTATATCATGTTTTCAAGGATAGAAAAATTGCAATGTCATTTTGCTAGAGTTCAGAGACCAGGTTGGTTTGGATTCATATCTGGGCCTCAATAGAGCCACAAAACGTCTTTCTGCATTTACTCTGGTTACATTTGTCTCATTTTTTTGTTTGTTGTTTATGAAACATTTGACAACTGAAAACAGACTAAACACGTCAGGGAGCAAATACTTTTTGTTCTCATTATTGGTTTGTGAATTTAATATTTCTTTAAGTGCTGGGCTTTAACTGCGATTGTTCACAAAACACGAAAGCCAGAAGGGTGAAAGCTCTGCAGAGGCACACACACAGATACAGGTCTGTATTTAATTGACCCTAGTGAAATGTTTATTACTCCACCAGCTATTCACAACTGGCTCTAACACACCATGTGCGTGTGTGTGTGTGTGTTCAGAGCATGTCTCATAAATCCCGCTGCTTTGTAGTCTGTCTCTTGAACAAGGCTTCAAAATAAAAATAAAACAGAGTGATGTAGACCTTTCTTCAACCCCCTTCTCCCTTTCTGCTTTCATCCAGCGTGCTGACATACCACAGCTTCTCCATTTTTTTTGCTTTTCTTTTTGGCCAATCCCGACTGGAGCTTGGGTGCATGTGTGTGTGTTTGCAGCTGGCGGTGGGCCCGTAACACAGCGCAGCCTGACTGACGGAGAGCGCAGCGCGGCCTGCGAGGCGGTGTGGGAAAATCCCACGACTCGGTGTGTTGAAGTGTTAATCCCTCGAGAGCTGGACTGCTGTGTGAAAGTGTGTGTGTGGTGCAGTGAGATGATTAATTTGGGTCAAAGGAGTTTGGGAGTGTGCGTGTGCATGCGTGTGTGTGTGTATGTGGCTGCGTGGTGTGTTTATGTCTGACTTTTGTAATGCAGCGTTGAGTCGTTCGCAATTCAAGAACAAATGGTTCAGCTTAAACTTTTTATGGCTTTGTTTACTAATTATACGATTCACCTAGATTTTAGCCCAAGTAATAATAATAATCAGATTTACTTGTTACAAGCATTTTTTTTTTCACTTAACTGAAGAAAAATGTGGATTACAACTTGGATACGCAGTCGGTAAAGTCAAAGATTTAAATTAATCAATAATCAATATTAACTCAGTCACACTCTGTAAAGGAGAACTATAACGCTGTTGGATAAAATATCTTTGGATAAAATATCAAATAAAATATATTTGCTATTTTATTAGCACTAATCCGCTAATAATACAGCCAGTTTTTATTTAGTGTTTAGCTTCTTCCTAACTTTGAAAACGTTTAGCGCACCTAGCTTCCCCTAATTTAGTTTGTGTGGATAAATGCTATAGCGCTAATTTTCTTGGCTTGTAAACTGTAAATTGTAAACTTTCAGGTGAATGAAGTTCGACATCTGCGTTGAAGTTCTGTTTATCACTGTTAGGAATTGTTTAAGGAGCTACAGACGTTAACCTTGAAGCTTTGGTCAATTAGGCAAAATAAGCTCCAGAGCAAGCAATACTCAGATATAAAACTGAAACCAGGCGCTTCAAAGAGTCACTTCCTGAAGTACAAATTGTTCATATTTGGCCCAGTTGGGGGCAATTTAACACGTTGTGTCATTAACACATTTTTGGTATCTACATTGTTGAATTTACCGCTAGTGCATTAGCTTCACCGTGTTGATTTAGCAATTTAGCATTAGCGGAACTAACACTTATGATTAGTACTTTAAATGATCTTTTTAGCTAGCAGCACTTCTAAGTGAGGAAGTGAAGAAGAAGACAATCAAATTACCTTTTTCTCTCAAGTGTTGGAATCTACAGCTGACTGTTTCATGATCACAGTGCAGCGATAACAGAAGCTTCAGACTAATATGACCAGAGTCATTACAGAAAGCAGCTTTTTAAGTGATTCTTTCATTTATTGATGGAGCATAAACCACTTCGGTTAGGTTAGGAGTTCAGCATAGTGTCCTACTTTAAAACCACCTTCTTGGTTCAAAACAGGCATCTGGTTACACCTTTAATGTCATTATGTGGAGGGTCCCTATCAGGTTTCTTTCTTCTTTACACCTGACTATTAAATAATGATGTTTAGTAAGATGATGTCCGTCCAGTCTGACTAAGTTAGCGCTATTCTGAGAAGAAAATTGAGCAAAATCTTTGCGTGCAACACACCACTCAAGATTTTTTCTGTACTTATTCTATGGTTTTACACAAATAAGACACTAATGTCATATATCGTGTGCAAATCTTGTAAGTTTACCCAACTTTGAAAGTTGGTGTTACTTGGTGGCAGCTTAATAAATGCAGCAGATTGTTGCCTATTTTAATGAATTATTTCAGTGAATTATTACTCTCCCATCTTGTTCTGCCAAAACCTTCCCATCAATCACATCCGAGTTTGTCTTTGTTTCTGCTTTTAAACATGCACTTGATTTCTTTATTTCTGTTCATAAATTGTCCATTTTCATGGAAGAACATCAACCTCTTCTAAGAAACAAAACTGCTGGCAACAATTACTTGATGAGCACCGAGAGCAATCAGAATCAAATCATTCTGCCTGTTAAAGTTACCAACAGTAACCACACCCTGCGTATTTTTCCTTCTCATATGAACTCTTGATGTCTTCCATAAAGCATGCAGCTAATGATCTTGTCTTGTCCACAAGTGGTCCATAAAGAGAGCTCTTAGGAGTGCTGCTGTACTGTTTTGTGGGGAAAAAAAGGAAATGAAAAGCAATTTCTGAAATGATCCAAGTCGCTGCAGTATACATGCAGGGAAACGAGCTTCCTGTTTGCTGGCTCCAACATACTGTGAGCATTTCAACACTTCACTAAGCTGATTTAAATCCTAGCATTCTTGGTGTTGCATTACTTGTTGCATTACTTGGCCAAAGCATATGGAGCTCAGCCTTCGCACAGCGGAATACTAATATACGTTGCTTTTTTTTAAGCCTCAGGTAATTTTTATTTACATGTTTGTTAAAACTATAATCACTTGTGACAGTATAATATAAAACAGATAATCTGTGCACACACTGGGATGATTGACAGCGCTAAGACCCTCCCCCTGCCTCTGATTGGTCGTTTCTAACTAGCACTGGGAAAAGGGGGAGGAGCTTGATTATTTTTTTGTTTTTGATTTTTTCCAGATTCTGTTTCATACTAGACTGTCAAAACAGTTCTAACAAATATGTAAAGAAAATATATATATTATTTTTAATAAACATTACACACTGCAGCTTTAAATCTGTGTCAAAAATAAAAGACACTGGTGTCGGTGACAACACAGTCACTTATTCCCGCTGTTTCTGGTTGTCACAACTCAGCGATGCTCAGATGATCGGCGCTCCTGCAGAGCCCACAACCAAGCAAGTACGACATAATTACCCGACCACTGAGCCAGCTTTAGCTGTCTCTCTTCTGGTTCCCGTGGAGACACAGAAGGAACCAGTCCGCATTCGCAGAGGCTCATTCCCCTGGAGCCTGCGTGTGTCACCCTCCGGTGCTGAAAAGCACAAGTGCTCCTTGCACCTACTGAAAGTATCGGCAGATGGAGTTGATGCAGGAAGAAGTGAATGCTTACGGTTATTTCTGACTGACCTGACTCGCGAGGAAACCCCTTGAATGACAAGAGGGGCTGACATGGAAATTCCACATAATAATAATTATGTTTTGCATTTTAACTCTCTGCAAAAAGCTGTTTTTACTTTAAAAAGACCCACCTAAGCACAATCCTTAAATTTTTAATGAGATCAGGACTATTGCATAATTAAAATGTTAGCCTGCTTCAACTATTTCCAAACCGCTGTTTTCGTGTGTTTGGTAGCTTTACATTTGAGGCTTGGTTGAGCCTTTAGAGACTTGAACCCTAAGAGACACATAAACACGGTCACAAAATCAGCCTTCTGGCACCTTAAGAACGTTTTTAAGACAAGATCTGGACTTCAGTGGCCTTGATTGCCAACCTATTCAGAGTAACATTTGATTACTATTTAGTGAAACATTGATCAGCATGTTTGATTGAATGTAAACTTCATTGCTTATTTCACAGTTGGTCGCTGTGTGACGGTTTCATCACGTAAAGTACTTTGAACTGCCTTGTTGATGAAATATTGGACAAAAATGAACTTTTTTCACGTCATCATCGGCTCCATAAGTAAAACTGGGTCGATATTAATAATTGACGATTATTTCCGTCATGTTATCATTTGACATAACATGCAGTTATGTTTCTGGAGGCTGTTTGACTTGTGGGATTTCTGTGGGCATGTTATAGTAGTACTGATGCAACGCAAGATTATTAGGTGTTAAACTGAAGCAGAGGAGCAATGTCAGCTGTGTTGTTTTACAGTTTGAACTTATAGAGAAATGTATAGTATCGGTAATAACCGTATTGCATATTGACCATTACAGTAATATTTATATTGGATATCAACATTGGCCCCAATTGCATTTCTTGTGCTTGCATGTTGTTCTTTAGGCTTAGATAATCACACCCAATGCTGATCTCTGATGGCTGTCATTAAAAACAGCGAGCTCCTCCAATACATTTCCTAATTTCTCCTGCTACTTTAAAAGCTATACTAACAACCTCCAGAACTCCAGAACTCCTCCAGATTATTGATGTTTTGGTAAAGTGCCCTCTAATGCAAACATAATAAGCGTTTCGTACTTTACAGGCGTATCTGTTGCATCCTGCAGAGGCTCCGTCAGCCAGTGTCAGCATGGTGGCCAGTTTTAAGCTAAGTTGTGGTTAAATTAAGCAATAAATCCTGGGCGCTCTCTCAGTTGTACGGTACAGGGAGGGATTTCTCTCTCTCTTTATTTATATCCAGCTCCACTCATTAGGCCCTGACGTCAAGTACCCGTGCTTTACTGCATGAAGCATTCCTCCTGTGCAGTTGTGTCACCTAAAGGCATGTTGAGAAAAGCATTTTTAGCCGGCGAGTGAAAACCACACGTAGGATCTTGAACAGACCGGTTCTGCGGGAGGCTGAAACCAAATCGGTGGTCGATTTTTGTCGCTGATTACGTTTTGATGCGATGATACCGGACTGGGTCCGCGTCACGCTCGGCATCCAGGAAACAGAAGGCTTCTTCTTTGTTTTTGGATCAGCATTACATGTCTGTGAAGGCCGAGTCCAGATGTAAGCTGTAGAAGAGAAGTGAAGCACCATCCACCGATGACCATGATCATCTTCACAATGTTGCAGATCTGTGCTCATGTCTGATTCTGTCCCACAGTTTCATCTGTTTGTTTACATGCATAAATCGCTGGACGAGAAGTTCTCGACGGAATTGATGAAACGTGTTGCATGATTCAGAAATGGAGTGGGTAAAGTGAAACCAGGCAGTTTTGACTTGAGGTTTTTATACCAGCTAACTGCATATTTGAGGGTTTGAAGACATTCAGGTTCCATTGTGTGTCAAAATCAGCCATCAAGTTGAGTGAGAACTTGAGCTCAGTTTCTGTTAAAGATGCACCAATCCAATATCAATATCTGTGTCGGTGCTGATATTGATAATTCCAAGGAAGATCAAAGTGTCTGATGCATAAGGGCAGATCTATGCAGTCTAATTCTATGCTTAACAACGTCATGCTTTGTCATTCGTTTTACATTATATTTAAAACAACTAACTGCACTTCCTGAACCATTTGAAAGAAGATTTGCTGCAAATTATTTGCACACGTTTGACCAACTTAGTCAACATTTTGTTTATGTCTGTTTTCATTTATATACTTCTATCTGCACCGACTGAACAAATTAAAGTTGTTTTTACATGTTTGACCAAAACCTGTGAAGCTACTGGTGTTTTCAGTGAGCTGTGCTGGTGCAGAGTTATCAAATTCATTTTTAATTCAGTACATTTATGTCTGTGTGTTTTAAAAAGGAAACATTTTAAGTGGATTCAGCTCTATTTCTCTGTATCGGATCGTTATTGGCCGATACAGAACCTCTGATATCTGTATCGGAAGTGGCGCAGCCATAGTTCCCGCCCCTCTCTTAGCCCAGCGGGTTTGTTTGCCACATTTCTCTCTCTCCAGAAATGACACACGCGTCCATAAGCACCTGTTATGCTGAGCATTTCCAAATCTGACTTCATACCTAGAGGTCAGGCTTGGCGAACACCCTCCCCCCCTCCACTGCACATTCCTGCTCGGTTTTTCCCAGCGTGCCCTGAAGCCCAGCTGCACCTGCTTGCAGGGAATATGATGTGATGTCATCTCGCTGCATGCCACTGTGGAAGAAGTGAGGGGAAAACAAATATCCGTGGCACCACAAGGACGACCCTCCTGGGAAATTCACACATTTATTCTGACAAGTCTGATCATTCCTGCGGCTCCGGTAGTTGTGCTGCGAACTGCTTTCACCAGCTACCTGTTCTGATTTAGCAGCAGCCTGTATTAATACATAAAGTCGTAATTCAATTGTTCTCTGCGTGATCTTTGCCTTGGAAGTCATCGCTTGGAATAACGTCTGTCCGTTTTCCAGTAAAGGGTTGGAAAAATTTTTTGGATTTCCTAAATGGTGCGTTCAATTAAACTGACTGCAATTAAAAAAAAAAAGACTATCTAGAGTCGGTGTTATTCACACGGGTTTCCTTGCGTTTCCGTATTGCAGAGTGCTGTGTTACTGATTTAATTTGGTAGAAGCCAACAGAAGTGCAATTAGGCGGTTTACTTTGCAGCTTTTACTAGACTTCACTCACACGGCGGCCATATTGGATTTGAGGTGAATTTGTGGGTACAACTCTGACCTCAGGGAGAAACCAGCTGGGTTTTTTCCTTCTTGTTTGAATATTCTTACTTCAGTGCACAAATGTGCTTTTGATGGATCCGTTTTTTCGTCCTCTTGGCATAAAACTGGTCACTGTTTGAGAAAGTTTAAATGTAGAAAAAGTAAAACAATACCAAGCAATTCTTTATCAGTGTGTGTCCATAGCAGCTACTACATGCCATTTTTATATGATCTGAATAGTTTTGAGTTGCACTGTTGAGGATTTTTCTGATTTTTCTGAGTTTTGGTTTTCTTTAAGACTTAATTTTCTCCTACTTTTATTGGCTTTAATTCCTCTGATTTATTTGCTGAACAAACAAAAGTCCAGCGTGTTCCTATTTTTAGCACCAATGTGTCATCGCAAGAACTAAACTTAGCGAGGAATTTAATGCCCCTGAGGAATTCTCAGTAATTGGCTCTTTCTTTATTTGTACACCACTTAACTCTGCCTGCAGGGCAGACGGACACCGAGCAGCGGAAAGTATCGACCCGGCCGATTAACATGGGTCAGCTCAGAGTAAACTGTCACAAAGCATCTCAACATATTTTTGAGAGAAAAAAAAGCAAACTCCTGTCTTTGATCAAACATAATCCCTTAAAAACATTTTGTCTGTGTAATCCTGCATCATTTTCAGCTCAACCTCAGAAAGGAGAAACTCACTGGGTATCATTTGTTGCAATTAAGATTTTTTTTGTTCTTGCGCCGTGCGTGATGAATTATTTTCTCAACATGGATTTCTCCCATAAATGCCAGCAATTAAGCTGTCAGAGGTGCAGCTTTGTGGGTCTGTCTGAAACATATCAACAGTTCAATGTTGCAGCTGACTGCAGTCGTGCCACAGTTGTTAAATGAGGCGACAAATGTGGTTAGCATCACTATGCAGAACTCCAGTATTAAATTTACTGTACATGTGAAGCTCTTTGCGGCTCGTACTTAATTTGCCTAAAGACAGCAAGGTTGCTCTTTCGCCATATTAGCTAAATGCAAATGTGTTGATAGCCTGATTAGCATTAAGCTAACTAAACACAGACTGTGACCAAAATTAGGTTGCGGTTGTAAAATTTGGTCTTGCACATTTATGTTAATTTTGCTGAAACTTATAAATGTATTTGAAAAACAGAAGCATAATAAGCCTGGGTATAAATATCACAGTGTTAATAAATCAGCAGAGAAGGCGTGTTTTCACTGACACCCGTTTGTGGGGGAGAAAGAAAAATTGCTTAGGGTCACCAAAAATTTCTGTGTGGACAAGTGCAAAAACGGCTGAAAATGTTACTGTTTCACAAAAAAAATATGTAAAATTGTGTGAATAGGTCTTAATTTGACAAACAAGAGTCATTGGAATTAATTATTTATTAAACATGACTGTATAACTTTTATTATTATTCTCTCTATGGAGCAACAATCTAAAATAAAATAATCTAATATTAGCTTATTTGCTACCTAGTGGTTAGTGGCTAGAGTGCTGGGGATCACTTGTATAGTTTTCACACCATTCAACCCATATCCACATACAGTGGAAGAAAGAATCCCATAAAACACCGTACATTTGCTCTGAGGTCCTTGCTACATGCTAAAGGCAGCTAGCCAAGCAGATGTTTGGACGCATAGTAGTTTCTCAGAGTATCATAAAGATTTATGAGGGCAGAGATGCTCAGCAGCTGGATGAGACAGAAATGACTAAGAAACAGGGTGAAGCAGAGGAAGGATAAACCAGGTGATGCAGATTAATATTTAAGCCAAACAAAGCCAACCTGCTAATGCTAATAAAAGGGAATGTTTTCTGTCTGTACACCCCCTACTCCGTCCTGTAAGCTCTAACACAGTAAAACCTTTAGCACTGCTTGCTTCCTGTGAGGATGTTGACCTGGGGTTTCTGCAGCTGTGGAGGAAACAGCAGGCTAACGTAATGTGACAGCGTGGAAAGAGCCCACAGGGCGAGACCAACGCAAAAGCTGCATACATTAGCATAGCGTCAGTGTGAGGTTCTTATGCAAATATTAGGACACGGGCGCATTTTCACGACACATTTATGCCTTTTGGTGCAAAGTATTTGCATCATTAAAAACATCTGCATCTTTAATGTGCTGATATTAACTTGTTTTGGATTCTGTCACACCACAAACGTAGGATTGTTTCGGTTTGTGGCATAAAATAATGTTTTAAACATAAAAAAAAACTACTCCGTTTTTATGGGTTAGAGATGTATGGAAAAAGAAATGTCATCCACCCCTCAGGCCCTTCTTGTTCCTGGTTTTCTCGAGGCAAGGGTGCAGGTATAAATCAAAATTCCCTTGTACAATATCTGTCTCAGCAGTTTCTCTGGAAGACGTTTCCTTATTGCATGCAGGTTTTTACGTGTCGCATCAGCTAGACGAGCCACATTTAAATGGGAGTCATCTGTACATCTGTGCCGAACGACAGGTTTGGTGCAGATTAAGTTTCAATGAACACATCTGGGTTGTAATAGATACATAGATTCAACTTTATTGTCATTGCACATGTCCCACGTATAGGCAACGAAATGCAGTTTGCGTTCATCCAGAAGTGCCTGAGCAAGTTGTAAATATAATATAATATATGATGATCTAAATATGATGTACAAATATGATACAATGTACATGTCCACAGCTTAGGCTGTGGTGAATGTATAGGATGTGAACAGAAATATACAAATGTATGTACAAGTGCATACATAGTTTACAGGAATATTGTTTTTTTCATGTCTTAAATTAACCAAAACAACGACATGCGCCGCCATACTGTTTCTGCACCACCTGATATTGCATTTATTATGAACCAAAACAGCTAACTCTAAAAACCCCTGTGCTGGTTTGGTTGAAATGAACTGTGGTGCAGTTTGAAGGCTTATGTGAACACAGTGCGGACCGGAGACCGCTCCAAAAGTAGGAAACAGGACTACAACGCAGGGTATTGTGGGAAAATACAACCAAAACAAATATCCTAGTCTATCAGTTGTATTAAATAGCTCGTGTTGTTTTTGCCACAAACATAAAATATATCCTTCTACGGCTAAAATCTGACAGCGCACCACTTTTGTTTACATTTTGTGAAGAAGGAAGTTGCACTCAACTTCTTTTTGAGGTTTTTGTGATGTTTTCTTTAGTAGTTCCTGGTGCAGCGCCTCCACAGGCGAGGAGGGGAACAGGTTTTTCAAAAAGTTGTTCATTTGACCCAGAGCAGAGTGAAAGCGAATCACACCAAATGAAAATGCACCAAATGTTACAATGTTTGTCCCCAATCAAAGAAAGTCTATCAGACTAAAGTGTGAAAACAGCTTAAATTTCCCTCCTTGATTTGTTGTGAAGACATGACTGTTGACTCTGTGATGCCCACTGGAGGCACAAATACGCAGCTCTAGGCGATGATGCTTTCCGATGGACTTTCTCTTTTTTTAATAGTCCTTGAATAAACTTTTTAAACATGGAGTTTCAGGACAGGAGGACGCATCAATGTCCCGACCTCCAAACTGCTGAATGCTCCCGGGATGCTCCTCAGCCCTCACACCCTGTCCCAGAGCCTGCACACACAGTGTGTGTTTTCCTGCGCTGTGGTCACAGCAGGCGTTGACCATGAAGCGCAGCTCCACTCTAAATCATCCAGCCTTTGCCGCCCTCCTCATTAATCTCCTTCCCAATTGCAGAGAATTCACACAGACCAACTCCTACAGCGGCGCACGTGGGCCGCGTTTCTTTAAGATCCGTGTTTTTACCTAGGAGCTCACACACCGAGCCGGCGGTGGTTTGATGAATTCAGGAAATGGATTTTCCCCCTGAAGCTCAAAAATGGAAATATTTAGCCACAGAGGGGCTCCTGCATCCAGAGGAGATTGAGTTTGGCTTTTCATTTAGGATGGAGGGAATCAGTTGCTCTTTTTGATCCCGTAATTGTGTTTGAGTTTGTCAATCTCAGGTCAGCTTGACCGCAGACTATGCCATTTTTCATAAATTTGTGATAGGATTGCTTTTTTTGAAAAAAAAAAAAAAAAAAAAAAAAAAAAAAAAAAAAACAAAAAAAAAAAAAAGTTATAATTTTTTTTTTAAAGTAGTTTTTCAGAAACATGTTGGGCGGGGGGGC
>CAEGAF010061932.1:0-11845 GCA_903067075.1 Micropoecilia bifurca
TGTGTGTGTGTGTGTGTGTGTGTGTGTGTGTGTGTGTGTGTGTGTGTGTGTGTGTGTGTGTGTGTGTGTGTCGCCAGGGCCCCCAGTGCTCTGGCTTTGTACATCTGCCAGGATGTGGCCGTCCCCTCAGTCCCCTCAGTGGGACGCTGACCTGTGCAGAGTGGTGACCCTGGTCCCCACCGGCAGCTTCACAAACACAGCCGGCTTCACTTCCAGACCGTCTCACAGCATCACTGCAGATCTGTGGAGGGTCAGCTGGTCCAAGAGCGTTTCTGTCTGTTTCAGGACGGTTTCACTTTGTCTAGAGAAGGTTGGAAATCGGTTGTTAAACACGTGTTCAGGGTTGCTGGATATCTTTAAAATCTCTTTGTCTAATTGTAGGATTTTTATTAAAGCCAGTGCTGAGACGGTTGTTTTCCTGAATAAACTTTACAGAACCGTTTGAAGAACCGATGAGAAGAAAGGAGGAACTTGTAAAGAATGTGATATTTCCTAGAAGTTATCCCTCCTTCTTTGTTTCTTTTCTTCTGTATTTCCTCAGCATTTTGTACTGATTAAACAGTAATAAACTTATAGGGGAACTTTTGTATTTGTCTTTTGTAAATGTTAATTTTTACATCTGGGAATGTCAGTTTGGAAAAACACTGGAACTCTGAAATGAAAAAAAATGTTATGTCTCTAAATAAATGGGTGAATCTCATCTGTGCGATGCAGTAATGCAAAGTGTTCAGCAGCCAGAACTTTGCAGCTGTAAGTTACTTTTTTTACTATTTGAATCAAAATGTTCTACTAGATTATCATCAAACTGAAGAGAATGTGTAGCTTAATGTTCTCTTTCTATTGAAAGAATCAGCAATAAATGTGTTTTTAATTTTTAGCATAATCCCTGTTTTCTGCGCCCCCTGCCCAAATTGTAGCAGTGAGAACAGGTTGCTGACCTTTGACCCCTGTGCTTCCAGACGGGCTCCCTGCAGGTCCTGTCCCAGCAGATGCTGGTGGATTGTTCCTGGGGCTTCGGCAACAACGGCTGCGACGGCGGGGAGGAGTGGCGAGCGTACGAGTGGATCATGAAACACGGAGGGATCGCCGCCACGGAAACGTACGGCGCCTACATGGGAATGGTGAGACGAACTTCATCACAACTCTGAGGTTTTTAACAGCTGCGAAGGTGTTTCATATCGCAGAGAAACCTCAAACACATTCAGAGGCGTTATAAGAAAAACAACCTGATGACTCATTTTCCACTCTAACGAGGTCGGCCATGATTTGTTTTCTTCTTCCAAAGTCGGCTTCATTTTGTTCTTTCCCTTCCTGAACAGAACGGATTCTGCCATCTGAACTCGTCGCAGCTCACCGCACACGTCAAGAGCTACACCAACGTGACGTCGGGCGACGCCGACGCCCTCAGGGTGGCCCTCTTCAAGAACGGCCCGACTGCCGTCAGCATCGACGCTTCGCACCGATCGTTCGTCTTCTACAGCCACGGCGTTTACTACGAGCCGGCCTGCGGTGAGCTTTGAGCTTTGCGTCTCTCCGGACGTCTCTGTTCCCCGTCTGCAAGCTAACGCTAACGCTCCGCTCCGTTGTGGATTCAGGGAACACCCCGGACGATCTGGACCACGCCGTGCTCGCGGTGGGATACGGCACGTTGAACGGGGAGCCGTACTGGCTGGTCAAGAACTCTTGGTCCACGTACTGGGGCAACGACGGCTACATCCTGATGTCTACGAAGGACAACAACTGCGGAGTCACTACAGACGCTACATACGTCACTCTGGCCTAGATGCTTCCTGTTTGTTGTTGATGTTTACGCTGTTGTCAGTGCCTGGGTCTGAATGACACTTTATGTTTGGTGTGAGAGTCTTAGCAGCCTGAAAGTATTTAGGACGCACCGATCCACTTTTTTCATTTCCAATCACAATATCTGAGGTTTAGTATCGTCCAATACTGAAAAACAGTGCTGCATTAACCTAAAACTTTTTTTTTAACACAGACTGAATTACAAATTTATTTGATGACTTTGCACAAGTACAGCACATTTAATGACACCAATAGCTTTACAAATCTTTTTTTTGTTCAGTCAGTGTAATTCGGAGTAATGTAAACTGACATTACTCCGATCACACTTAGGGAGAATTTACAGATCAATTAACCTGACAGTCACCTGACAGGACCTTCTTGCTGCAAGGCAACAGCTCTACCAACTGTGCAGCATCAATTCATGATCTAGAATTTTATTTCAATATCAGAACCAATATAGATAATAATATTGGATCGGTGCATCTCTAAAAATACTGTTTTGCAAAAGTTGCACAAATAATATGTCGTCTTTTTTTTGTTTGTTTCAAACAAGTTTATTGCTGGAGGCACCGAGGCACTATGCCTTCATTTCAGTTATACAAAATACATTTCATGACATATTTCCACTTGATCGTTACACATTTGACAAAATCATGACAATAAAAACGCTGAAACTTTCCGCTTGCAGTAACATCTCTGCTTCATCTCGGGCTCTAAGGCGTCTTTCTTCATTTCATTCAGCTGAATGTCAAAACTTTCCACATTCAATAGGCCTGCAGACGTATTCCTACAAACATTTAGTGAAATCACAAGCTTGAAAATCTTGAAAATAGATTTTATGAAATGGAGCAGCGTTCTGCAACCTTTGCAACCCAAAGAGCCGTTCTTACCGGCAGTTCACATAAATGAAAATTTAGAGCCACAGATGTTGCACAACCCTTTGGTAAAAAAGGAAACTTATCATTTCTGAGACATATCTGCCTTATAACCTCAATTTAAGTTTTTAAAGTTTTGAAATAAAGAAAATCAAAAATCTTCAACAAAAACAAAATGGATTAACTTTCCTCTATGAGATGTTATTTGTGGAAAATATTTTCGATATTAATCTACAAAAAATACTACTTTCAAATGTCATTTTTATGTGGAAATTCAATGTAATTATTCCATGAGATGAAGAAAACAGCTAAAACTTTCAAGTGTTATAGCTATTAGACACATGCATTTGTGATTTATCATAACTACAAGTTCCCATTAATTATATCTGAAAACTTACCATCTTTTCAGAATATTTATGTATACTATTTTCTCTACTGACTGGGCCCATTACCTCATCAATAAATATGAAAACATTACCACATTACAGATTAATATTTTCATATTTATTGACGCTGTGATGGCCACAGGTTGCAGACGCCTTTAACAAACCAACACGCTTTCACTTCGTAATTATCTTCTACTTTGTGTTGGTCTATCGCAGAAAATCGGAATAACATCCACGAATATTTGTGGTTGTGTTTTAAGAAAATATGAACAATGTCGAGATATGCAAGAATCTGTATAAACTTTTTTTTTTATAGCTGCAGACGATTGTTTTAAAAACATTCTTTTGCAGCAGAAATCTGCAGTAAACACTTTTTCTCAACCATTTCATCTATAAATGCAACTACAGCCCTTAAATCTAGTTTCAACTGTTATCAATAGATCATACAACGCATCAGAGTAGATTGATTCACATGTGATTATGTTTCACTCATCTAAAACAGCACGTTTACAAACAATACTAAAGTCGAGCACCTTGATTCATGCTGATTTGTTACATCCCACGATTTCAATACAAAACTAGGTATAAACGTCATACAAAGGCTACACAGCACATGACAAAAGGAACTAGTGCATGCAAACTAATCTCGGCTGCAACTACTTGAGAAAACAGCATTAAAATTCCGCTATCATGCTTTACATTACAACTAAAGAGACATGATACACTTTGGAAAAAGTGTTTTGTATGACATGTAAAAATGCTTAAGAATCCTGTCCAGGATTTACAGTCATTTCAGTTCAGTGAAGTTGAAATGCATCAGATTTAAACAAACTAAAGGCCTTAAAGATGGGAAGATGGAAACTCATATGAACAACATATGGTAAAGAGAGATAGAAGCAATGCGTAGCAAAACAAAAGCAGATCTTTCAAAGAGAGTTGAAGGGCAATCATTCACAGGACCCAACTCCTTTATAGTCAGTCTATTGCTCTAAGCATGAGAGAAAGGATGGAATATTCCAATGTTAAAAGTAGAGATATGCGATATATCGACATTAAAGTATCGGCCAATGATGGTCACTTTATCGTATTGTTTTGATAAATAAAACTATGGCGATGTTAACTAATGCTCATTTTCCGTTTTATTGCTATTTATGTTTCATTATTGGCAGGACATGTTTGGTCATGTGATGAAGCAAAGGATTGTGGGGAGTTTAGCTGAAGCAGAGACGCCACATCAAAATGACGGTCATTTTATGATATCAAAAAGGTAAAGATATGTATATAATATCGGTAAATATTTATCGGCCAGAACAACATTAATATCGGTCGGTGCATTCTGAGTGAAAAGTCGTCCACAAAATGTCTTTCTGAACAAGCCATCATTCTACGGCAACAAAGATGGAACAATTTAACGTAGTTACAGATCTGCCAAGAAATTCCTGTATGAGGTCAGGCATGAAAACATTTAAAACCTCCGTAGCTATCAACCCTAACATCTATATTTTACCCAAGTGTTGCCATTTCGTACCAGTAAGAATAAAAAAAACACTGTATTAGTTTATTTCACTTGTTAACTTAGTAATTTGATGAATAATTCAGGTAATTACAAAATGTTCAAATCCTTTTAGGAACAGTTTATCATAAGGTAGATTATGATCTCCTGATCAAATTAAAATAAAAGTTGACCTGCTGAAATGTATTATTTGTTAGATTCATAGATTTGATATCTAGTCAGTTCAAAAATACTATATTGAATCCAAAGGGACACCTGGTGGGTATGGATGATCTATGAAGCCCCTTCATGCTCCTTTTCGTACACATACCAGTCGACACAGGTACAAAATGCCACACCTATAAATTTGCAGAGTTGCATCGATAAAGACGCAGGATTTCTGGAACAGTCTAATTTGAACATAAGAGAGCAAACTAGTTAATGAAACTGTGTCATGCAACACGATAACAATCAAAAGTGATGCACCAAACCTGGAAATGTTGACAAAAAGGTTGTCTGCGATATTCGGTGAACTGAAGCAAATTGATCCGTTGAAGAAAATAAATCTTCATAAGAGTCAGAAATGCTAGGATATTATATATGTAAATCGTATAAATAAGTAATGACAACTGTTCAATGTGTTGTTCATCTGAGTTGTACTTTCCTAATTGCTGAACCACTTAACTCGATGTCCTTATACATAAAACCCTAGAGCTGAAAGGTACTTCTGCTTTTCAACGAGACTCTACGGAGTTTATCAGGCCTATAAGCTGCATTAGTGTTGGACTGGAAGTTTTATATAGACATTTATAGAGGCATACAGATATGAAAAATGGCAAACTCCTTAGTTGAGTTATTTTCTACTTCCTCGCATCTACAGGTCGCTCTACGTGAGTTCGCTTAGTAAAACTGGGTTAAAGGTACAAACTGGATGACGGATATACAAAAGTGTGAACTGCAACTATTTCTGACTGCTGGTTCTCACCTGCGTCAGTTTAAACAGTGAGGTTTTCATTGGCCTTGGCAGGAGCGCTGAATGCCTTCTTTGTGTGTGTTTGTGTGTGAACACCTTGTGCTGATTTGGTGTGTGTGAAGCACGTTTGGCTTTCTTGGATAGAGCTCATAATCACACCGTGACTTGCAGTTGCATAGAAGATGATTGAGTGTGTTAAATCTCAGAGCTTTGAGGCAGAGAAACGTTTGAATGGCAGAATCGGCTCATCTCTGCTGCACACACTCGAGTTCAGGCTCGCTAGATGTTGCAGCTGCTCTCTGGTGGATCGAAGTCTTCGTACGGCTCAAGGTTTTCCAAAATGGGAGCCCTCCTGCCAGAGATAAAAAAATACAAACGTAAAGATTTCTAACTGTACCTTGAATCATATAATTTGAACTTTTATTGGGATTTTATTGGATATATCTAAACAAAGCTAGCCTGGTAAATAAAAAACACTGAAGAAGACAATAAATTGATTGTGCAATTTATTTATTTCAAGGTCAGTTTAATTAACATAATTTTTTTAAATGATTTTAAAATATTTTTACTAATGTTTTTAACTACTTATTTCATATTATTTCAGTAACAAAAACAGATTTTGTTTTAAATGTAATGGTTATGTATCAACAGTTAGCCCACCCTACTCATAAACATCTGTGAAAAATCACTTCAAACAATGCGATTCATGTTGGTGCTCTTATTTTGAAATGTAACCGGAAGTAGCAGGCGGCAGGAGACCGGCTAACAGAATCTGCCTGCCGTTAGATTATCTAAGAGCTTCTCTAACTTTGGTTCTGTCCAGAAGTTCTAAGAAAAGCCTGCCGTATCAAATGTGATACTAAAAATATCATAAAATAAATGATATGGCAAAAAAAATTTTTTATTTTGCTTCAAAGTTTCATGAAGATCCTAGTTCAAAAAAATAAATCCAGTGCAGAGCTGGACATGGGAGCTCAGTCCTGAGGAGCTAGTATAATATCGCTGTGTGGTTTAGGTCGATCTCTGCACCTGCATCATGGCAGCTGATAGGATGACTTTCCACAACTGAATAACTTATTTGCCAAAAAGGTATCCAAACAGGTTCCCAAGCCTCGTCATCCGTTGTGTCACCACCAGCACCTGGATCATCTGAATAGACTCTCCAATGCTGTTGTGAAAGTTCTTTCTCTAAAATAATTGGCAAACATTCCACTGGCACCCATTCTTCAGAAAAATCCTCTGGGATTAATTTGTCAAAAACACTGGACTGCTCTCTGGTGTCCCTAACTCAGAAGGAGTATCAGAGAAATCCCCGTCAGTAGGAAAAAGCCAAGATCGAGATTAGAATCGCGCAGAATTGCGTTGGAAGGCGATGGCTAGGCTAACATGCAGCAGTGCAATGGGTTTTATTTACAGGGACTAGATCTTTATCTAGCCACAGTACCTGATGTCCCAGTTCTCTACGTCCTCCAGCGTGTCTGGTAGAGGTCGGTCAGCAGTTTCAGGCAGCGCCAAGGCGAGAATTGCTCCCAGAAGCGGGGAAGTGCCGAAGATGATGAGCGGCGTGACGGGGTTGTGGTTATGCAGCATGTTTATAATGGGCGCCAATACGCCCCCCATCCTCGCAAACATGCTGGACACGCCTATTCCTGTTTGCCTGAAGATACACCAAGTGAAGAAGCTGCAAGACTACATGTCTGAGGAAACCTTAAATTGCTTGGCAGAAAACATAGAAGTCCTACCTTACCACAGTAGGGAAAATCTCAGCAGTGTATACATAGATGACAGCAAATGAGGCCGTAATACCAAACTTCCCAACCATAGCAAGTCCAGTCAGGACATTGGGATGATCTACAGACAAAGAAAAGTGTTGACATTTTAGAGAGCAGAGTTTATATGTATTTATAGCTGATGGATGGGATTGTTGGCTGGATGGACCAATGGATGAGATTAGTGATTGGTTAGTGATTGGTTGGAGAAACAGGATTGTTGGTTGGTTGGTTGGTTGGTTGGTTGGTTGGTTGAACAGGTGGACGGACAGATGTATGGAAAAACTAATGATAGGTTGATAGACTGGTTGATTGGACAAATGGATGGAAGGGTGGATGAATTAGTTGGACGGATGAATGGACAAATGGATGAATAGATTGCTTTGCTGGACAGAGACAGTCAGACTGACTTGCTAGTTGGATAGACAAATTAATTGGTGGGATGGATGAATTCATCTTTTCACATCTTTCTTCTTTTTATATATATTTATCTATATTTGAAAGATAACCAAGTCAAATTTCAAACTTTTCCAGACTGTGTAGGAACTCCTTGAGAGTTAGTTGCAAGATCTTGCAAAGCGCATACCATTTTAAGAGATTCCTTGACACTGCAACCAATCCCTGGTCTCTCCACCCTCCATACCTGCAGGGACGGCGAGCATCAACAAGCAGGCAAGACCCCCAATCGCCAGGAAACCACTCTGGGAGAGACGTCGGCTGAAGGGCAGGACGACCAGGACCAGGGAGCGAGCTGGGATCTCAACCAACCCAAACACAAACTGGGTCAGGTAGAGGTCCGTCCCCAACCGAGACACACCCAGAGACAGCCCATAGTACACTAGCACGTTCACAAACCTGTGATTTCAAACACAAAGGAATCAAGAAAGATCGAGAAATAACGTTGAGGAATGCTGAAAAATGCAGACGGAACATACCAGATGTAGAACAAAATGACGGTCCTCTTTCTCATCTGTGGTGTCCGGATTAGATCCATAGCTGAGTGACTTCGCTTTGAGCCGCCTAAAAACTCCCACTTATCAGTCTGATGTGTAAATGAACATCACACACAAACAAATAAAAAACTTGTTGGTACAAAATCACTTCAGCACATAAGATTTACCATACAAATTTTACACAAACAAGCAGGAGTAGTCTGCAGCTGAAAGCAAAGCAAAGCACTCAATACAAATGGATGAAGATCCTCTGCAGTCAAGGAAATGCAACGTTCTATAATCACTAAGTAAGTTAATGCAACTCTGAGTGTTTTACACTTAATGAACGTTGAACATAAAAGACCCACAAACAAACAACATGTTAAGTCCTCAGCACTAAAAGACCAGTACAAACATCATCAGAGAAGAAATATAGTATCTGGTACTGTCCAAGCCTTTCAGACTTGGACTGGTCCTCTTCCACTGTGTGTTTACATCCAATTTCTGTAAAACAAGTTTTTAAAAATACATTTTCTTAGGTTGACCTTGAGTCTGTGGACGGAGGGATGAACTGGAGGGCAGAGCGGCAGCAACTGGATTAGTTGAACAGACAGATGAAACTGTGAATTATGGAAAATTCCCCTACATTTTGGGCTGGCAACCTTTTACTTTACACTATCTGACTGGATGGAAGGACGGACTGGTTGGTTGTATGTGTAGATGGATGACCAGATGAATGGTCAAATGGTTGGACTGGTCAATTGAACCAACAGACTGATACATTTATGGACAGACGGAAGGACGAATGAGACGAACGCACACCTGGAAAGCGGGAGGTAAGACCCGGCCATTAACTAGCGCAGCTTTGCGGAGGAGTGCGATGGCTTCCTCTCTCCTGTCATTGGCCAGTAGCCACCGGGCAGACTGGGGCAGAACCCTGATGGAGGATACAGCAGATATAGAGGCAAGGAGGAACTCAGGGCCACACAGAGGCCATTCGTTGTATAGCACAAACACGCATAGATCCAGTTTTCCGGTTGAACCTCCCACCGTATGTAGAAGATGAGCAGGAAGCCTGGGGCTGAGATAGCGAGCTGCAGCTTTCTCCAGTCTCGTATCAGGTAGGCCACCCCTGCAAGCAGCATGTATCCCAGGCCGAAGGTGTAGTCTGTGATGATGCCGGCCAGCATGCGTCTCTTGGTACACGTCCACTCAGTACCTGGCGTAGGAAGATTGAGGAGGTTTAGGGAGAGAAGAGGACAAGAGAGGAAATGCGGAACCACGGGTAAGGGGCTTGACTGAGGCTTGGAGCTGTGAGGTGTAGGATAAAATGTCAAGATATTATTTAATTTAAAAAAACAATAAAATTAATTGCAATAGGAGAGAAAAAAAGTAGTAAAAAAAATATTTCACGTCATGAAGGAAATGTGGTTCCCCATTGAACCTTGTTTGTTCTATCTCCAGTTTTTAACTCTACAGCTCAAACTCTAACTGTAGATTTGGGCAAATTTAGACAAGCAGCTGTTTTCTGGTACAGTCTAATGTAACATAGATCCACCTTAAGAGAATAGAAATATACGCAATGTCACATCTATGGCAGGGAAACAGGAAGTCGGGGGTTATAACTTAAATGTTCATAGTTCACCTTGTCTTGTTCGTCTTTGAGTGTGATCGTTTAGTTCATACCAAGAACAAAAGCGTTGATAATGACTCCAGATATGGTGGTCCCAACTGCGAAGCGTAGAATCACGTAGACTGGGAAGTTGGGCGCAAAAGCTACAGCGACTCCAAACACAGTCTGCAGGGCGATGGACAGCAGCAGGACCAAACGTCGGCCATACCTTTCACAAAGAGAACACTCTTAGATAGTGACGGTCTGTCACATAAAACCCCAAGATAACTGAAGATGTCATTTTTAGGGTTTATGTTAAATTTTCAGCCCTGGTAACACATTAAATGTTGAACCAGAGACATCTTCCAAAATAAGGCAGCCTAATCAAAACCTGTCTTTATAAAAGATAGCCTACAACACATTCTTGGTTGCAGATGTTCAGCATGTGAATGTCTTCTGGTAACGCGCCTTAGACTGCGTCATAATATATAAATTTTCCTCTCTAAAGGTTTTTTTCTATTGCTTCATATTGATACTGTAAGTGACTTGTAACGTGGCTTCTAATTTTATGTTTGGGATTTACCTGATGTTTTCTGAGTTGCCTTCCTCATAATTTATTCTGTTTAAAGTTTAAATTTTGTTTAAAGAATAAAAGTTTTTCTCCTTTTTTTTTGGATGACTTGTATTTCAGTAAGAAACTGGCTGTTACGGGCAGCTTGGTATCTTATCATTCTCTGTGACCTGACCTCCTGGCTCCTTATCTTGACAGCTTGCTCCATTAAATCTTCTTTATTATAACAGGATTTTCATTCCACGTCAGCATTTTCATTCCTGACTCACAAAATGGTCACTGTGGTTTCTTGCTGTGGTTGTTTTTTTGTTTTTTTTTTGCACTTAATGAACAATCCAAGGTTTACGAACAAGCAGCGAGTTTCCATCCTAAATGTAAAGCTTTATGGCAGGAATTAGCTAAACTATAGCTGGGATTAGTTCAGACATTGTTCTTTACAGAACATCTTCATTGCTCAGTTTTTTCACAAAAGTATTTTTATTAAATATGTTATAAATTTACAATTCATAAACCCAACACGTTAAGTATTACGTTAGCATACTAAATATTTAGCCCCAAAACAAATATTTAGTAAGCAAACTAAGCATTTAGTTTGAGGCAAAAATATTTAATTGGTTAGAAAACAAACTAATTAATTAGTAAGTTTGTAAACTGTT
Organism: Micropoecilia bifurca; assembly: GCA_903067075.1. Taxonomy (NCBI): domain Eukaryota; kingdom Metazoa; phylum Chordata; class Actinopteri; order Cyprinodontiformes; family Poeciliidae; genus Micropoecilia; species Micropoecilia bifurca. The sequence continues at coordinate 11,067 of CAEGAF010061932.1, forward strand.
AGCTAGCTTAAACCTATCTGGATATTTAGCTAATCCGGAGCTAAATATTTTTGTTTGTGGCTAAATAGTTAGCTTTCTCACTAAATATTTATGGGGCAAAATATTTGGCTTGTTAGCTAAATGGCAACCTAAATATGTTATTTCAGCACTTCTCGCTAATTATTAGTTAATTAGCGAGAAGTGCTGGTTAGCTAAATATTTAGTTTGGTAGCTTGTTAGCTAAATATTTAGTTATGTAGCTAAATATATAGCATGTCCTATATTATTTAATTTAGCTCAACTATTAGCTAAACTTGTTACTGACTTACTAACTAAATATTTAGCTGCACAGCTAAACATTTTGTTTAGAGCCAGATAAAAAGCTGAACTCTAAGTCCTGCTGTCTGTAGCTGCCTTCAACCAGCCTAATTAATGTCAATGCACAACAGGATTCCCAGTCAGAAGAGTTGGACCCCAGAGCTGAACTTTTAAGGGGCATTCAGGGACAATTTGTACACCGGATTGTGTATATATAAAAAAAACTCCAAAGTGACGTAAGCATTTTTTTTTTAAAAAATCCTTAACTATCAAGGCTGATCGATTAATAACATTGGTCATTTTCAGGTGGTTCTATTGTATAATTTATCCAGGATAAATTATATAATATAATTTGGCTTTATCAGATTGTTTTTAATTCCCTGAAAATAATTGGAAGAGAGCTTCTGACATTTCTATACTAGCAACTCTTTCCAGGTCTAAGACCTAATAAACCAAAGAAACAACACTGCTGAATAACGTAG
>CAEGAF010061933.1:0-14126 GCA_903067075.1 Micropoecilia bifurca
TTGTGCAACTTTAATAAACAAAATCCACGGTTCAGCATACAGCGTGTGTAGGTTTTCTTCTCTCCATAAAAAAAAAAAGGTCATGAACTTTCCTTTCCCATCATGCATCGCAACATTCTTAAAGGGGTATTATCATGACAGAAATGTATGAAATAAAAAAATAAAATAGTTTGAGCACATATTTAGCCATAAACCAATTGAATTGCTCTAACCAAACACCAAATCAACTAAATGCTTAACCAATTAGATTAATATACCTATGAAACAATATCACGTTCGTAACATCTTTTCAGGGCTCTACATTACCATACAAAGAGCAAGGTGAGTATTTAGAAGTGTCTTCAAAAACATGGAAACCAAGCTCAGTTGGAGATGTCTACCAGTTTGACTTCTGGAGAAAGTGTCATGGTTTGCTTTAGTCTTTGAATACATGCTGTCATCCGTCATGATTGTGCTTAGAGTCATATTCTGGTTCAAAGATAAATTGCTGAACCCCTTGAAACTGGAACAATCCATTTTTACTTTGCTTGTTTCAGAAGAACTCAGTTGAAATGAGAAAGGTTGTCCAGCAAAGTGTTACCTGAAGGCAATAGTAATGGTAAGTATTTAAGTATTTTTACTGTATACTCTAACATGTTTATTTTTTTAAAAATACTGCATTTAAAATTAGCAGCATCTAAAAAATAGGTTAAAAGCAGCATTCATTCAAAATAGCAGCAAATAGACACCTAAATTAACATATTGACATTAAGAAGGATTTTAAGGAGATTACGTTTTATGGCTAACTAGTTCAGAGAGAAGTTCTTTCTTTTTTTTAACCTTTCTTATCATTAAGACAAATATCAAAAATGAAATTTGGGGTTCTCGATTTTGCTCTTGTATCATTTTGACATCTTTCATGCATCATTTTGCTTTATAAATGTTTTTCCAGAATCTGGCAGCAGGCTGCATGTGCTGCTATGCAAACTGCTATCTGTCTGAGCACCTCAGGCCAGCCGGTCCTGACCCTGCTTCATTTTTGTCTGGGGTCAACAGAGGAAACAGTTATGGAGTTACGTTTGGTGCTGTGACCTTAAATCTGTGAAGGATTTGCTCAAATACACACAGTTGCGCCTGTGTGGCTGCGTGGCTTCGTATGTGTGTGTGTGTGTGTGTGTCCACCTTTATTAAAGTGTTTCGGTGTGTCAACGTGACTTGGGTGTGTACGTATTTAACAGCATGAAAGAGAACATTATTTCTCTCTCTCTTGAAAAGTCAAACAGAAAAAGCCACTGTGCTCTGTTGGCTTTAGGTCATAACACGGCCTTCCAGTGCGCCTCTCTTTATTCTTTCCCACAATCCCGCTCTGCTGCACCACTGCTGATGTGACTGATCACAAGGACGACCTGCAGGTTTGCTCAAACGTTGTTTATGTGCTTTGTTCTGAGCATAAATAGCCATGTTTTCATCTATCCTTTTAAGCACAAAGACCGGGTTTAAATTCAACCTTAACTTCTAAAAATCTGTCACAGAAACTAAAACAGTCGTCTGAAAGCAGGGGGAAGTTCGCCAGGACGATAAAGCAGAGCTAATTTTGTTTACTCTACAGGTAAACACTATAGCACATGAAATATGTACAGCCTCTTTGTTCATGTTCTGACCTTTATGTTATAAGAAAGGCACAAGGTGTTCCCATGTGTCGCCCTGAATCTGAAAATACCAAAAACACATGGTGAATATTGTAGGACAGAATGGTTTTTTTCACACATTTAGAAAACTTCAGTTTGGGTTTGAGCTGTCCATTTTCTACTGGATTTTTATTTTAGTTCATGTTTGTCTTTGTGAGATCATGGTTGCCGTGTTTTCGTTTGATCCATCTTTTCTTTTTCATAGTTTCCCTCTCAGGCCTTGTTAATCTCCCAGCTGTTGCCCATCAGTTATTACACACCTGGTTCCAATTCCCACAATCAGTGTTTTCAGCATCTGAGACTTAACATGTCTAGTGTGCAATTAGTGCTTCCAGCACGTCCATGAATGTTTCCCATTTGGTTGTGTTAAAACCAGAGACAAATGTATCTTTACATAGCGGACTATCTCAAATGAGTAGTAGTAAAAGGTGGCCGCTGTCCCTGCTTCTACAAATCTAAATGTGGATTTTTATGTATTCTTTACAGCTTATCTTTATGGCTTAAGATGTCAGATCACATATTGTTAAACAAACTGGACACATTAAAGAAAACATAATTTTGAAAGCTTCTGATGTTAGATTACTATGTTGTCGACAGTATGCTTGAGATTGTTAATAATGTTTTTTCTGTTTTCTGGTGCATTACTTTTTTAACTGTAGCTCTTTTGCCATAGCTAAGATTGACTTATATACATCGTACACCTACTATAGAACCACCTCTTACTGCATTCACAGCTATGAGTATCTTGAGGTATGCTCAACAAAAAAAGCCATCCTGTCATACATATTAGGTTGTCTTTTAAAGTGGAAAATGGCCTGGTATTTTTGACTTTTAAGTATTTTTAAAACATATACTGTAGCTGAAATGCTACAGTACATAAATACACTACATATATTCTAGTATATGCAGTATTCTACATATACTACATATGGGTTATATATCATAACCCAAACCTTGTGATGTTTAGGTTATGATAACCCAACCATCATAAGGTTTGGTTATCATAACTGTTAATTTTTTCACCATTTTTCAGTTTACACCTGTTGTTGCTTTTCCTGCCTGTTTATTGGTGTGGAGATGCCGGAGAGGCAGAGTTAGACGCAGACGATTCTGCGCCACGAGTTATACGTCTGTTCTGTTTCGTGACATCCTCTGTTTGTTCTGTGTTTAAGCTAATAAAGCTGTCTGCTAACAGCTCTACCCTGACTGCATCTGCAATGCAAAGATGATGTGTGTTTTCACTCCACCTCATTAGAATGGCGTAACTTCGAATTTCACATGCATACATCCCTGTAATTACTTAAAAATGGAATAGATTGTTTGAAAACTGACAGCAATGTGTGGCACACATGTAGTACACCCTTGTAATCAAGGGAAAGTGTGTGAAAACACATAAACAGTTAGGATCTGTACCGCTTAGCTAACCAGAAACATGGAGCTGGAAGAGACGTGCAGCAGGTTTGGTTCATAACAAAATGAACTCTGCTGGCGAATCTTTTGAGAGTGTGGAAGGAGAACTCTGAAGAGCTGATGAATGGGGGAAATGAGGGGAAAAGGAGGACAGATGGAGCATAGATATTGAATTAGAGAAAAAGGAAAGTCTGTGGGTGTGAAGTTAGGACAGCTTTGAAGAGGATAAAGTGTAGAAAGGCAGCTGGTCCAGATGACATACCTGCAGAGGAATGGCAAGTAGAAGTAGAGTTTTCGACCAGCTCGTTCAACAGAGAGTGAGAAAATGCTGGATGATTGAAAGAGTGACTGATGGGTTCAAATAAGGGGGGGGATAAGTTTGACAGACGGGATTAAACAAGAGGCTCCGCAGATCAAGATGTTTGCAGATGACATTGTAAACTGCGGTGAAGGTCAGAAGCATGCGAAGGGAAACTTAGATGAGGTTTGCCTCAGAGGGAAGAGGGGCAAGGGTCAGCAAAAACAAGACAGAATAATGTGTGTCTGAAGGATTGTGAGGAAGGAACAAAGGTGAAACTGGAAGGAGCAACAGCGACAAGAGTTTAAACACCTGAGGTCAACCATCGAAAACAGCGGGCAGCATGAAAAAACAGAGGTGAAGAAGAGCATCAGCAGATGGAAACGATTGTCTGGAGGAAGGTGTTCTAGCTTCTATGACATGTGATTCTGAGACCCTGGCATTGTGTGGAAAACATGAGGCTGAGCAGGAGGCGACAATGAAAAGGTGCCGAGATTTTCATTGGGAGTGACCAGAATGAGCGGGATTAGAAACAAACAGATCACAGGAACAGCTCAGGTTCAGTGGTTTAGACAAAGTTCTTAGAAGAGACTGTGGATGCAGCGGGGAAAAGGTGTTGGCACTGCCAGGCGGGGAGGAGTAGAGGAACAACCCAGGCAGGATTAATGCACACAGCAAAGGAGGACAGGGAGTTGGTTAGTGCAACAGTTGAAGAGGCAAAGGATAGGATAGGGTGAGGCGAAGGCAAGTAATCAGCCGAGGCAACCCCCGAGGCGAGCAGCCGGAGGAGGGGGAAGAAGAGTCAAGGAAATTTGAGTTGTAAGAAAAATTTTAAGGCTATTTGTCATTTTCCTTCCACTTTTATTTCCCCAGTAATACACAAGTTTGTGTTGGTCTGTTTAAAAACAAAAACACCTTGAAGTTTTTCGTTTGTACTGTAACAGAATGCATGAACATTCAAATGAGGATGTCAGACGTTGCAACATTCTAATCATTTTGTCTCCTGTCCACAACTCCCTTATTTCTGCTGTTGGACGTATTGCTGAGGTTTGGACAAATAAATAAACTCATTTTAAATCCAGCATATTGTGAAATACAATTGGAAGCGCAAAAGAAGACACACTGTAGAGGGACCAGCACCTTTCCTCTTGTACCTTACTAGCTTTCTCTGAGGCTCAGCATTGTGGCGTAGCTTTAGCTAGCCCACGTTAAAATCCAAATGTGCAACCGAAAGGCGTAAAATAATGATAGATGTGAATCGTTTCCTCCACTTTTTTTCACGTTTGTAAACAGATTTCACAGAGGTGCTCAGCGTCGATCCATCCTGAATGAACGCGGAGCTGTTTACTCGATGTCACAGCTCTTTGCTGTCACTACTTGTCTGGAGAGGCCTCTGCGGGCGCAGCAATTACAGAGTTTGTTGTTGGCTGCTGGTGGGTCCTCTGGGCATCTATATTGTGGTCTAATTTCATCCCTACTCTGCGGGGTAATTCGATCATCTCTCACAGCCTGGGGAAAGGCACACAGTAGGTACCAGGGAAAAGAAAAACTCCGATAAATCCATTTAGACTGTTTTTAATCCGTTCTATGATGGTCTGCTGTTCACGGTGTGTCAGAGGAGCTGTTTGAAGCATGTGAGGAAGGCCTTCAGTGGAAGCGAGAGGCACCAATCACACTAAGTATCTCAGAATCCTCTATGTTCTTGTGCAGAGTTTTCCTCTATAAAAAACTAAACAAAACACAGGAGCCATCTACTGCCCCCCAGTGGTCAGTCTGTAGGGGACGCTGGACCGGGATTATGGGTGTGTAGTGCCATCTACAGGTAAGTGTTTGCCTTCTGTGATTCCTGTTAATGACAGTGTTTCAGTGTGACTGAAGCATCATTTTCTGTGTGTAATGTTTTGGAAACAATATGAATCACATTTTAATGACCAAAAAAAAAAAGAGCATTAAAAAATCCCTATGAAATGAGATAAACATCACAAAACACTCAACCACAACAATGAATGGAAAACATAGAAAAAAATCCTGGATGAATGATGAATGATGGTTGCCCCAGATCAGTGGAGGTAAAAATGCTGTCTTTAGCTATATGTACTGGTGAATATCGTCTTTATTCCTTCATGTTTGGAGGCTCATCACCACGACTGACCTGTCATTACAGCAGCATGAGGTAAATGAACTGTATTCTTGTATTACTGAAGGGTTATTGAGGATAATGCAGTGGTTGAATTTATTTACTTCGTACAAGATCCATCAGCGCCCCTGTGTGGTCATACAGCAAAACAGATAAAGGTCCCTGTTTCTTTAAATCCACTGTTTATTTGTCCAAAAATAACTCCAAGATGAAGTTCAGTACAAGAACTAAACAAAAGCTGTAGAACATATGAATTTGATCTTTAAACCCCAAACCTGATTGCAGATATAATTGCTCTGCTCCATTTTGGTGTTGTTCAAATTGAACGTCTACTTTTCCAGGGTGGAATAATTCAACAGCTTAAAACATATTACTTTTATATTCCAAAACAAGAACTCGGTGGAAAGTTTGGAGCTCCTGCAGATTTTCTTTAATCCATGCAGGCTTAAATATCCTATGCATTTGGTTAAAGTGTTCCTGAACGAGTTGGATCTCAGCCAGGCGTCCTCGGTTACAAGCTTCTGGCCTGAGTCCAGCTGGATATTTGACCACTCGACTTGGCAGAGTTCTTTTGAATTGGTGGTTTATCTGCCCTCAACCCAACCTTTGGTTGTTGCCCACAAGTGTTTGCAGCGACTGGTGTGAGTGGCTTTTGGGAGTCTGGGCAGGAGGTTTGATGTAAGGTTAAGATGTTCAGGAAGAACCGAGACTCAAACTGAAAGCAGCCAAAACACCAGTGATGATGTCCAAAGCTTCACATTATTAGCATGATGACTCCCACATCCAAAAAACAATTTCATGTTATGAAAAGGAAAACTTTAAGCTTGGGTGAAACCACATGGAAAAGAAAACTTTTTTGACCAAATAAGAAAATCTGAGTATTGCAGGAGTATTTATGAAGATGTCAAGGTGCTGAATTCAAATCAGGACAACCATACCAGCTGTGAGTTTTGTTTCTTCTTTAATCTGGAGTAGGTACATTGCCCAAAAATTGATGATGTCATAAATAATGAGGACTACCTCTACATTTTGTAATCACACTATATTGGAACCAACACACATGATTTATACTGATTTTAAGACCAATAAAAGGCTAATATTATGCTTCTGGATGTTCCTGATCCCATGTTGTTGATTTTGCTTCAAATCCAGCAAATTATCAAAATAAATCCTACCATTTCTGGTTGCTTCAAGAGTGTGGTCATGCTAAGTGAGATTATACACATAACATGTGTATAATGCTAAGTGGACTCTTGCTACATGCTAAGTGGACAAAATGGACTCTTTTATCCATTTTCTTAAATAAAATGTTTCTTATTCAATTATTCCATCCTGGAAAAGAATCTGTTTAAATAACTTAGTTGAAGTATGACGTTCATGACAATTATGAATGCATATAAACATTCAACTGGAACTGTAGTTTTCTGCTTGCTTATCAGAATAATGAGGTTTATTTAAGCATGAGATATGAATGTCATGTTTTTGGGATGAGAAATATAACCAAAATCGTCTGGTACCAAACAAAGATGGCAAAAATAAAAATCAAGGTTTGAATTATCAGTGACAAAATCCACTTAAAGTGATGCATTAATACATTTTTTTAATTATAATACATCCATTTGCATTTTCGAACAACATTATTGTTAAAGATCATGTAAATGTTCTACAAGTTTGAGGTTTTTGAGAGTGTCCCCCCTCAAAACATGTTTACAAAATTAGTATCTCTGTTTTACATGTAAATTCCAAATATAACAAAACTAAAAATATCTCTATAAATACTATAGATACTATAAACACTATAAATCATGGATACATGATTCTTACATATTTATATGAAAATACGTTCCATATGCAGAAAGCATGAGAAGTACATTCACTTTTACTTTTGTTCATATAAATCTCTATTGCTAAAGGTTTTTAAATCAGCGCATGGCTCTCATCTCATCACAACACTTACAGTACTGAAACCTATTTCCTCTTCAGAGTGAAAAATGCACACATTTTTATGAAAACTAAATCTAAAAATACTTCAAAGAATACAAATGCCCTTTTATGGAGATTTAAACAAAAAAAACCAGCTACCAACAGATGTTCACTGCTCTTTTTTTCTGCTCCTCCACATTTTTTTAGATGTAAAATGGTACTGATGTTCTGAAGTGACATTTTGGCATTAAATCGCTGACGTCTCCTGCCCTGGCAGCTCTACATCTGGTTGTCGCTGTACTGTGGACTGGAGAACTGATCCTGCATGGCTCCAGCAGCTGCCCCCATGGCGGCCTGCTGGGCCGCTGCCTGGACGTGGGGGTTCTTCCAGGCTCCCGTAGCCCACTCCTCCTGAGCTTTGGACATGCTCGCCCCAGTGCCGCGATAGAAATTATGGATCTGGGCGCAAGATAAGGTTATGAATTAATAACGATACGGCTTCTTGCATACAGCATCACCAAGCAGCGCAACACGGTGAGGGATAATGTGTCAAAATTTAGAGCAGAGTTCAGTTACAAAATATTATCCCAGGCTTTGAACTGCTCACCAAGCATTGTTTAACTCTTTAGAAAATGATAACGATATGACACAATTCCTAACGTACTAACACATGACCATCCGCTGAAATCAGAGAAGCAACTAGGAAGGCCTTGGTAACTGTGGACGAGCAGCAGCTTGGATAGGAGGATTTGTCGGCTGAAAAACTTCTAGTGAAGCGAGAAGAAATCCAAAATTAGTCCTGTTTTTATCTGGCCACAAGGACAAACCAAGTAGAGGAAACAGAAAGTGAATAATTGCAGGCGCTCTCACTCGAAAACAGTAAAATTCAACTTGTGAATATAGGAAAGCTTTGTGCATGATGGCAGTGTTTCCTACAGTGTCTTAGAATTAGAATCGCTGTGCAAGAAAGTGCAATAAAATTAGAACAATAATAAAAATAGCAACTATTGAAGACGGCGCAAATAAATGAGTAAATAAATAAAATAAATATAAAGATATAATCAGTGATCAAATAAGTTTGCCTCAAGGCTTTCACATGTGGTCAGATGTTATCAAAACTGAACTTTAGGATGGACCCGATCTGACAAGGCTTGAGCAATTTGAAGACAAATGGAGGAGGGAAGGCCAGCTACCAGATATGCAAAACAAATAGAAATACCCCGAACATCTTAGAACTGCTAGCAAAATGCTCCACAAAACCTTGAACCTGACTTTTCCTTCTGGCATCTTTGCAAAAAGAGAATACCTAAAGAAATCAATCTCAAGATGTTCAAGGCTGGTAAAGTTATACCTCTAAAAACTGCAAAACAAAGTGATTCCAGATGGTATTGACTTCGGGGGATTCATACATAGATTTTTTGACTTCTTTATGTATTATATTATGTGGCTCTACAAAGCAATGAACCTGTGAAACCTTTTACCTTGGTGAGCGCAATGAAGGACAGCGAGGCCACAGCCGTGAACATGATGGTCGGGATGAGCATGACCAAAGCAATGAAAATGTTATAGCTGAAGAAGGAGATGGTGGCTAACCAGCCGCTGTAAAACAAAAAGATATGAGTGTTAGAAAATGTTATTTAATTATTTAAATATTACCAAAAAAGGGAACATAAACTGTCTTTTATTGGGCTCTGTGGGGCTTCTCCACTGTATAGAGCTGAACATCTGGCTGCTAAGTGGTGTAATATTCATAGATTTAAGTATTGAAATATAAAAAGTTAAGATTTTATGGATGAGAACGTCCCGATGCACATGGTGACATTTACTAACTTTATAGAAGCTGTCATAACATTAATTTCTGATCATCAGCCTGAGTCAGGTGACATTTACAGGATTACTTTAATGGCCTCTTAAAGTATAATATGAGGACTAACATTAAAGTTATAGCGAGCCAATATCTGAGAGTTTGACATTGTAATCTTTATGAGAAGCATTGAGAGGGGAAAAAAACTGTGTCTAATTCGGGTGGCACTGTGAGTCTCCTTAAGCATAAAATATGACAAAGAAGTGACCTTCAACCTTTTGGGATTTTATATATCTTGTTCTATATTCTTTAAAAAATGTCAAGACTTTTTACTTCTCTGTCATTCTAAATATGTACACAATGAAGTTTAACATTTTATGCACATAGCTAATTTATAAAACATTTTAGCAAATGACACATTTGGATTAAAATATGTGACTTTGGTTGCTTTTCATGTTGGAATTGGGTTTCTTGGAAACTGTCTTTGTAATATTGTACTTCTCAAAGCATCCATCCCCTTTTCAGATTTTGTCTTGTCAACCACAAGACAAAACAAAACCTGTTGATGAGACACATAGTCTCTGTGAGACTGTGCCAGTTTTGAAATGGTTCACCTGCCAGCAGGATGACAACACTAGACATAAAACCAAATCTGTTGACAGTTTAGATCAAAGTATCTTCATACATTCAAATTTAAAGTCCAGACCTGAATACAATTAAGCATTTGTCTGGGGAAAAACTTGAAAATTGATGCTCTGACTAAGTTATTTTTCTATGAACAACGAGGAAAAAAATGTTAGAGAAAAATACCTCAAATGTTTTGCAGCTAAGACTGCAAGAAATTGTACTTCTATAGAGCATTGACTCATATTGGTCAAATACAAATGCACACACATATTTCACATATTTTGTTGGTGTAGTGCAAATAATCCCAATGAAATACATTGAACTTTGTGGTCGTAATGTGACATGTTCCTTTTAAAGGGGTATGAATTCTTCATTCATACATAATGTTAATTAATACATAATGTTGTTTTATTAAATTTAGCGATTCTGTTTTGTTCTTTCACTGTCTGCCAGCAGCTTTGTTTACATTAACTTCACTTGTGTTTATATTTGACCATTTTCTGATGGTAACAGTTGTACTGGAGCTAAGTTCAATTTTCTGTTAATATTTCTTTCTACAAAATGTTCAATTCCTTTCTCACAGCAACTCCAAGGCAAGGTGGTGTTAAAAATTGGAGTGGTGAACATTTGGAAATTTAGGTCCTAATCACACTGAGTTCAAATGGAACAACTTCAAATTAGTTCAACAACAGATGGACGAGAAAGTTTAAAAAAAAATCTGATTTTGAACCAGATGTGTGTAGATCCTGTCTCTAACTCCTACCATACTCCCCATCCTGGGATGCCGATGCTCTGGATGATGCTGATTCCAACTTGGGCCATGAACACAAAGAAGAACAGCATGAAGTTGAAGGAGCTGTCCGTCCTAACAAAAATACAAAAAACAGTATTTTTTCAGGTTTTATTTTCTTTTTCTTACTAGTTGATATAAATCTTAAACATTGCCCAAGAATGTCAACAGCCTTGGTGAGACCTGTGTGTGTGTGTGTTTGTGTGTGTGTGTGTGTGTGTGTGTGTGTGTGTGTGTGTGTGTGTGTGTGTGTGTGTGTGTGTGTGTGTGTGTGTGTAAAATTCTTAAAGTTAATTGATCTTTTAACGCAGTGGCATTATCTCACATTAAAAACTTTCTTGCAGTTTTATATCAATGATGTTTGAAGAATTAGTTTTACATCCCTCTCCTTATTCTTCAGGGTTTTTGTTAAATGGATAAACTAATCAAACACAGCTGTATTTAATGTGGCTCTACACATGGGCAGGTTTTGAATAACACATTTTCTGGTAGCCTTTTCCTGCCCTGTGAAGATCTACTTTTGTTAACCGGTACGTTCTCTTGCTTTTCTATTTTTGGAGCATGTCTACAAAAATTGGCATTCTCTGCCACACTATTTTCACATTGAGTGACAACAGAATGTCTTGGATTTTGAATTAAGAACTCAGTCACATCCTGGTAAACAAAAAATAAATGTATAAATAAAAAAATGATTGCTTCTCCTTAACAGGACTTAGAGCAGCTGGTGCATATCTTAACATGGGGTGTATTTGAACTTTTTCAACATATTTTATGGGACTTTTTTTGTACCATAAAAGTTGAATTTGTTTTAGTGTTTTTATGGATCAGAGATGCCAATTCCAGCAAAGGGGCCTGCGGATCTATATTCTCGAACGATTGAAAGCACCTTTTTTAACTAACTTAAACTTCCTCTAGCGATTATGTACACATTTAACATAAATTCAAGCTGATGTTCATTCAAATGAGCTGCCATCAAAGATGAGGACGTGTCACTTATTGTTGTGGTGGGTTTATGTAGGAATCCTCGAATCAGCAGGCATGAGACTTAACTTAGCTTCAGTTCTTTCTTTATTCTTCTTCTTCTCTATCTCTTTTATACATCCGTCCAGAGCTCCCCCTGCTGTCCTTTTTCATGCAATAGCACGACATAACATTTTCCCTTTTCCTAAAGCAATTACTTACATGTAACATTTGCACTGTATAACTGACTTTGTAGTGAACAACAGCACACTTGGATATCACATGTGTATGTTTGGAAGGAAATGTCTTTTGTAATTTACAGATACTTGATTTCGGCACCAGAATATAAAATCACACAAGATACGGTCGCATTCAGAATGATTTACTTTTATAATAATTCTTCAGATTTACAACAATTTCATCATCAGACACAATAAGAACATTGCTTGAAAGCTGCATATTTTAAATTCTGGACTTACTTGAATGCCTTGTAAATGGGTCTAAACCAACACACGTAGGAGCAAGGGGTGAACATCAGGAGCCAGATGAGGGACAACCCAAAGTTGGTCACTCCGCCGCCGCCAAACATCCAAGCAAAGCAACCGATGAAATTTACTGCGAGGGTGGCACTGTTCACTGCAAAGGAGCCACAGAGACATTTTGGGTTTTGGTGCGAAACCTGAACAAAATAGCTTATGTTGACTTCATGCACATGCAGAGAAGAGTTTTGAAAAATGAAAATAAAATTTATAGGAAGGCAAACTGTGCTAATGTAAAAATCAGATTTGGTTTTAGACTTTTTTTTATAATCAGTATGATGCTTTTATTTATGGACAAACAGTTTAGGAATGGCATTGATTAGAAAATTAAGTGTTTTAGAATTTTAGGGGGAAAAAATAATGCACTACTAACACACAAGACAAATTAAATAATATTAATATCAAAGAATAAACTCCATGCACAAAGTCACTTTGGTTTGAGATTTTCTGTGGAAATATAAAAACAAATGTGAGAACTTAAAAAATAAACACACACACACAATGTGGAAACGGTAAACATGCATATTACTGTTTCATATCACATGATTTACCAAATTAAAATCTGGCCCAGAAAAAAAAGTGAATAACTTCGATTACAAATGAAATACCTTCTGTTTAGCATTTATTCAAAAAAAGTAACCTGCAGAAAGAAAGAAAAAATATATAACTTTTAGAGTTAGTTTGCAGGGCAAGACGTACAAAGTGTTTTGCAAAAATGTTGCAGCCTTTGAATTTTCAAATTTTGTTACAATTACACAGTCGTATTTCATAGGGATTTCCTTTGGCAACACAAGGCAGGGCATAATTGTGCAATCAAAGTAAAAGGATACATGGTTTTGGAATACAACACTTAAACATAGAAACAAAAGTACAGCAAGCACATATTTTCAGAAGCTGACGACTTTAATACATGCCACATCTTTCAGATTTATATTTGTAAATAGAAGGGAAAAAATAACCCATTTATCATTAATCTTCCACTTCAAAATTATACAGCTTTGTGTTAATCAATCACATAAAAATTTCATTTATACACAGAAATGTTTGCATGTGCACAATGAGAAAAATGTGAACAAGTTATTGGAGCGTTATTAAGTTCGCAAAGTGCTGTAGGTCAGTAAAACGCCAGTGAATCCAGCACCAAGTGTGATTATACTCACAGATCCACAGGTTGTACATTTTCTTGCACATGCTGCGGTGCTGCTCAGGGATCTCCTCGAAGTTTTGATAGAAGCAGGGCTTCAGAGGAACAAACCCGGGAAGAGGAGGGAAATTGGGCTCCGTATCTGTAAATCATTAAACAATGGTTAGACATATATTCGAATTTATTTATGTTTTGTGAATGTCAATTTACACTGACCAGCCATGAGGACACACGGTACTGGTTTGCTTTAAGATGTAATCTTCCGCCAGGCCCTTAAGCCCTATCAAACAAGAGGAAACTTCAGGTTGGTTTAACTGGGAACTTCGGGATAACTTTCAGATGATTTAATGCTTAATGTGGTGAATCGTACAGCTGCTGCACTTAACAGTTTTTTTAAAGGAGGCTAGCAGTGGATGGAACAGCTCATGGTTGCCGTCCAGGCATTTGCAGGAAGATGGAATATCTCGACTCAATCTTTCCGCTTTCATCATGCGTGCAGAAAGACACACACAAGCACACACACACACCCATGTTTGCGCAGCTATCTTTGTGGGGACTCTCCATTGACTTCCATTCATTTCTACAACCTAAACCTTACCTTTACCCTTTTCCTAACCCTAACCATCACATACACAGTAAAAATGCCAGTGTTGAATTAACACCCAATAGTGTCTATATATGTCCAAGTCAGCTGGTGTTAAATTCAACAACACAGAGTGTCACGTTAACATTTACAACAGTGTTGGTGTTAAAATATATTAAAAGTAACACCAGTGTAGTGTTGATCACAAAACACAATGTGGTGTTAATAAAGTAAATAATTGACC
>CAEGAF010061937.1:0-43716 GCA_903067075.1 Micropoecilia bifurca
GGGGTGGGGGGGGGGGGGCGCGGGGCGGGGGGGGGGGGGGCGGCGCCGCGGGGGGGGGGGGGGGGCCCCCCCCCCCCCCCCCCCCCGCCAGTAATCGAAGGCACAAATACTCGTGAAATAATGAGCGCTCATCCATGAAGTGAGGCAATACACAGAAAAAACTAGTTAAGACAATTTCATTTTCAGCGGGCACAGATACTTTTTTTTTCCAGAAGTCTTTTTTTTTTCTTCAGAATTATTCACAGGAGGCGTTATTGATGATTCGCCACATTCTGCAATTTTCCCACCATTCTCCTCTTCCATTATTCATCCACCTCTACTTTTTAATCTCCTGTGAGCTGACTCAGAACTCCGCTTCCATTTGCAGACTGTTCCTCCTCCATGCTCATGTCTGTAGCATTGATTAAATGGACCCCAGTGGGCTGTGGGGGATTACATTGGGGTCTATTTGAAATGGCATTTCTACAGTGTTTTTCCCATTACTGAGCATACTATTGGAATTTAGATAAACCAGGGAGGTTCTGGGCATGGCTTTAGCTGATTTCTGAGTTTATTTGGGCCCGGTCCACATGGGTTCTCTTTGCTGCAAGTTAACAATTACGAGCTTTGGTGTGTTTGCTAATTTTCTGCTCTCTCATCCCTCACCAGCCTTGAGTGCCAGCAGAGCGAGTTCCTGCAGGAAGAGGACAGGGAAGGCAGGAAATAATAGAGACAATTGTTTTTCATGAGCCGAGAGACACAGAAGGCACAATCAAACGGGACGGAGACAAATTAGATAACGAAGGTCGGAGACTAGGAGACGGTGTTCAGTTATGTAAACATTTCAAAAAATAATTGCATTTTTACAGCCCATTAGTAAAAACCGAGGCATCTTGTGAAGCTGGTCTGTCTACAGTCGAACCAGGTAAAAATAATGGTGGCTCCCCACTGTCACAGTTCACTTTGTTTAATCAAGAAATGCAAATACGTTGATGCCAGTGGGAGTTTTTTTTGGCATGAGCAAGACAACGTGTCATCCAGAGCGCAGTCCAACCAGAGACATAAAAAAACTAACTAAAATGTTATTTGGTATTTATTATTTACTTCTCCACTCAGTTAGGAGTGGGTGTTCCTGTGTTGAAATAATGATGAAAATAATGATTTTGAACTTCAACTGGATAATGGAGTTGAAGTTGGTGTCTAATTTGCAGCACCCAACACAGCACCAAGCTAAACGGCTATGCTACTAGCTACTAGCTACGTTTCCATTACTAATGTGCAGAAAAATTTGTGGATCTTCTGCTAATGTAAAAAATAAATAACATTCCCCAATTACAGTATTTCCCATAAATAACAAAATGCATTTAAAATCACATGAATATCTTCATATTTCAGCCACTAGCACGTATCATCAAAGGAGACATTGGCAGCTTATCCATTCATTGGAGCAGCAAGCTTCTTATACTTGGAGTGTCTACGTATGCGGTGTTTTGGTACATTGTAGACAGAGATGGGCTCTGGAGGTTTTTCAGTTTTGTTTCATTTTTTTCCCTTCCTGCAGGTGTAAAGGCATAATAACAGACTAACAGGGTGTTGACTTAAGTTCTCTTTGTGCTTCTTTTTGTCCTGCCTTCTTCTTCTTTCCCTTTGGACCTTTTCCCCATCTTTCTCACTTTCTTTCCCGTCTCTGTGTTTATTACATTTAAAAAAAAAAAAAAACCTAAGCCATTTCTAATAAAGTGAAGAGTGGAGCATCATGGCGAAGGTTCAAATGTTCCGTTTGTGAAAGTAAATTTCTAGGAACTCACCTTAAATTTCACTGACTTCCTAGTCTACCTGCATTTCTGAATATGATTCATGCAGATGGTGAAATATTTCATATTGAGAGCTTTTCTGACATCTATTATTAATGTCCTTCAACTAGAAAACCTGAGGCTTTTGGCCTCTATTCTACTCATATAGTATTCTACTTGACAAGTGTTCAGGTAAGCGGCGGCTGTCACACCGCGATATCAGCTGCTTCAGAAAAACGATGTCAGGAAGTTTTTTTGTGTCCCACGCTTCTTGTTGAGATTAATTTTAAAAAAAATACAAATAAAAATGGGGTCTCCTGCAGTGCTGGATCCTAGTCCCATTCTTCCAGCTCAAATAAAAAAAGAGAAGACATATTTAGGAGACTGACTCCTCATCCTGTTCTGGCTGCAGCATCCTGCTCCTCAGCTTGTATGGTGAAGAAACCCAGCTCCCTCGAGGCTATTTTCCAATTAGTACCAGAAATCCAGTGACCTCTTTCGCTGCAACTCTGAACAACTGATGATAAGATCAAAAGCCGCAATAAAGTGCCAGGAACCGGAATTAACTTTCAGTGAGAAGGAAGCGTCTCATAAACAATCCCACAGAAGCACACGGATGAATAGAAGCTGTGTGAAAAATGACGTCTTTCAGCCCATTTCTGAACTCGTTTCCCCACAGCCTTTCTTTTTTTTTTTTGCTTTTGGTTCAACTTTTGACATGTTTTCAGCCGCTGCAACGCTTTTCCAAACTCCACCGAAGCCCACAGTACGCTGGCTGTCTGACACCGACAACAAGCCAACATCCACAGTGAGAGCTTAGAAGGAAGGTGGAGCGTTTTTACGGCTTAAGCTCCTGATGTTACCCACAGGAGACCGGAGGAAAGGGAGCCAGTGCAAGAGCAGATTGACTTCCTTCTTATAAAGTGAGTGAGGAGATTTGAGAGTACGACTGAGGTTTTTCATTTTACACTTTTTCGTTAAAGCGTTCAAACCTCGTGAACTTTTCTATTTGTTGACATATTGATGTTGCAGACGTCCGTATTTTATTATTTTTTTGGTGTGATAGAACCAAGAAAATATCTGGTTCTATCACACCAAAGACTCCTAAGACAACACAGTCTTAGGGGAACTGAGGCTGTATTGCACGACGATACTTGGAACCACCTGGAAGTAGAACTTTATCTGAGCTTTGACTAGGCCAGTCTAATACATGACTATGCTTTTTATCTTTGAGCTTTATTCAGGATCGCTGTCCTGCTGGAGAGTGAATGAAACCCTATGAGTATCAGCAAAAATTCCCAGCAACGAGGGGCAAAGTACAAACTAATACCGAAAAAAAAAACAGTTGCTGTGTTTCCATTACAAATGTCCACAAAACTCAATCAATATTCCACTAATATTGTAAAAACACAATTTTGTAATTGCTGTGTTTCCATTAAATAAGAAAAAGAATTACATTCACTTATGAATAACTTTGGAAGTAGTTGGAGTTATATTAAAAAACTCCAACTACTTCCTGTCGTCTTCTGTTGTGCCACTGGCAACATCTGGTTGTTGATCATGTGAGACTCTTGTGATGTGAAAACAAGTGTTTTCATGGCAAAAATAAACCATTTCAATACAGTAAAAAAACACCAACTGCTAAAACCAGTAACTTATATGTTCAACGGAAACGCAGCTTAAAACAACCTGTTGGTGTGAACATCTTGTTTTTTCAAAATCTGCGATGACTGGAACAATTGTGTGGTGTGTGTCCTAGATCTCGTTTGGTTTGGTAGTTCTGCAAGAATAACGGTTGAAACAACAAATGAGGTGAGGGCAGAGCAGCAGCACAAGGATCAGTGACTGGATACCAGCACTTCAGGGAACAGCCAGATGTGAGAAGGAGCCAGTGTCCCTCTGGCTCTTGGTTTGGATTTGTCAAGAGAATTTTCCCCTTACACTAAACTGGAACTGTCACCAAGACACAAGCCTGTCAGCAGCCACAGGAGCTTCTTTTACTCTGTCAAAATGCAATCCTGGCTACTTTTTTAAAACATTTTATTTAATGGTAGTCTCTAATGAATAAGGTGTCTCCTATATCTTTCTAATGAGTTATGAGGCTAAGCTGTAGCCAGTCTTTGCTGATCAAATATCAATTTGTTGTGATAAAGCTCGAACACCTCTAATAAAAAATAGGTTTCTTTTCTGTTTCCTACCCTGGGGCATTTTGGTGAATAATAGCACAACACTAAGTAGAAAATAAATCAACAGAGTTTAGAGAAGTATTTCTTGTTGATAACAATCAATCTGGGAAGGGTTATGAGGCCAGTGACACACAATTGGGAATTATATTCCTGCAAAAACCCTCCAAAGCAAAGGTTTGTTTTGAAGACGCACACACACACAAAAAAAAGAGCAATGGTCTCCAGCTGCAGTGGTCAGGGGCAACTGTCCTGAAACTTTTGGAAGAATCTCTGTTCCAACACACCTGAACCAAATCAATACTTCATCAATGAGAGCATAAAAGAACACGGAAGATGAAAGGCAATCATTTGATTCAGTTATTTTTGTTACAAAAGTTCAAGGTGCTAATCATTTGCATGTTTACCTGTTAAAGCTGCAGTATGTGGGGTGCTGTGGTGGCGCAGGGGAAAAGCACAACCCATGTATTGAGGCCCTAGTCCTCATGTCAGTGGTCACAGGCTCAATTCCCAACCTGGTGACACTTGCCACATGTCTTCCCCATCTCTCATAACCCTCCTTCCTGTCAAACTACTCTTGAATAAAGGCCACTAGAGCCAACAAAACCTTAAAAAAAGGTACAGTATGTAACTTTTATTTAAAAAAAAAAAGGTTTTTACATATTTACTGAAACTATCACTATGTTGTGACTGTATGGTATAAAACAGACAACTTGTGAAAAATTAAGCTCCTCCTCCTCCCAGTGGTAGCTAGATCAGAGGCAGGAGGCGGGTCTTAGGGCTGTCAATCACCCATCCATCTTTTTATTGTCTTTTCAAATTATAATGACAATAATATTCAACTTTTAGCTGAGTACGTACAAGCTGGTTGCTTGCTAAAAGTTTAGCTAGAAATGTTTTAGAGAGGTTTAGGTCTTTTATTTATTTTTAAACATAATTAAATCATTGTATGGTTTAATTATGTTAATTTAATTATAATTACAGTGCTAACCGATTGTTGTGTTGGATAGGAGCTAGCTGCCTGCTAACACATTTACTAGAAATCTTATATAAGATGTTAAGGTATTTTATGTCTTAGTTCAACCCTATTTAATACTACATGAATTATTGGAGTTCAAAACTGGGCTAGAAAAAGAGAATAAAAATGCAAAGAAATGATCGTTTGGACACTAAGGCCAATGGAAAAGGAAGCGTATCTGGTGAAAAACATTCATCCAATCAAGATAACCGTTACGTAAATTTTTAGCTAGCCACTAGCGTGTGAAAAATTATGTCAATCAATTACTTTTCTGTGATTATTGACAGCAGTGTATATTTTCTATATGACCAGGGTAACACAGCTGGTAAAGCATCAGCAAGAATTAAGTCAGAGTTATAGTTTCAGTCGCATCGACTGGTGTAAAAGAAACATAGACACTGAAAGCCTTAATTTAAGAACTGGACAAGCTATTATTATTTTTGTCATCAATGTGACGTTTGTGGCCAAGCTGTGGTAGTGAGGAATAAGCATCTGGAAAGGCATTACAAGCCCTACTTAGCATGTAGGGCTTGTAATGCCTTTCCAGAACAATCAGTGTTTACAAGAGCCATGAATGACAGCAACCGCATTATGAGATAAAGTGTTGTGGTAACTAATTTAGTAAAGAACCACAAGCTTCATGAAGATGGAAAGACATGAATGCTGCTGCAAAGCCGCCTCCTTCGACACTGGAATTATATGAAAGCATCGGTTTGTTCAGAAACATTCGCTGCAGACTGAGTCACTGATAAGGCCAAGGCCGTCTGACTAAAGAAAAGCTGTTCCATCCATCACATGTGGCGATTGTGATGATTCTGTCTTAAAAAAAAAACGTCATCTCGTAGCTTTCAAAACATCAGATATAGAAAAGTAAAATATTTTACTCTTGATTCCAAATAGATGCACAAAACCTAAAGTAAATTATTGTACATATTTCAAGAAGAAATGTGCTGTTGGGGATCAGATTTGGGCTAAAAATAAGAGTAAGTACAGTTAAATTTAACAAGCGGACAATAACATGAATTCTATGCTACATTGTAATTGTTCTAGGAGCTAGCTGCTTGTTAACACATTAGCTAGAAATATTTTACAGTATTTTATTTCTTAAATATCAACTGTCAGCTGGGATTGAAACTGGGCTAAAAAAGAAAAGTGAATATTGCAACCAAACTGCTCAGACAGGCAACATAAATACAAAGACATAAATACAAATGTAGACAAAGATTTTGAACTGTTTCCTGTTTAACTCCTGAGCGACCTCCTTGCTAACATACTAGCTAAAAGTATCGGTGCATTCAGGAGGAATCAGCTAAAACGTCGCCCTTCTTTCCCTTCATCATTTATAATGTTTTCAAATGGCGACTTTCAGATCCAACATGGAGCTTCATGTGATCAACAATAGAGCGCTGTGGTGAAAATGTTCATTTTAGGAAACACACTTGTAAGAAATAGTCTAAAGTCAATGGTACATGTAACACCTGTGACTTTGATATTGTCAAGTGAGTACACCTTCAAACAATGTTTAGATATTTTATGTTTTGACCAGGTTAGCAAAAAAAAACATTAAAAGTGGAATGACTATAGTAGATGTTATATTTAATTTGTGTTTGCAACTTATTCTCATGTACAACGCATAAAAAATTACTTCCGAGTATTACTTTTTTTATTACTTTATAACTAATTGAGAGGATTTATTATTTCAAATGAATGAATAAAATAACTAGCAAAAGCATTCAAATAGCGCCATAAGTGAACTGAACAGCACAAATCTCATCCCCATTTCTTATTCATGGTATGTAATGCAGCAGCAGAGCTTTCCTCCACTTTCTAGTGTTCTGTCAGAATCTTTTATGGACACTCACTTGACAGAATTGTGTCCTCAGTCTTTCAAGAACTCGTCTTAGTCTTCTTGGCTTTGCCACCATCAACAATATGAGCTGTTCATCCGCCCTGGAGACCCAAGTAGCCTGACCTCATGAGTCCCAGCTAGGAGGGGAAAAAAAAGAAGAAGCTAAGCAGTGACTGTGTAGGTTGAAGGCTCTGGGAAACCTTTTTTATAATGAGGTCAGGCTGATGCTCTGTGCCTGCGTGTCTGAGTCAAAGCAAACACACTCAGACAGGTTTATTTCATTTTAAAGCAATATGGCTACATCCCTAAAGGCATTGAACGGAGCAAAAATAAATAAATAAATGTACTCGCTGCCAAATTTAACAGTAGTGATGACGATGAGCCCTTCTGACTGTTTGTCTCCCTCCAAGCCTGCTGGAGCCTCCCGGTCCGAGCGAGGAGACGCCTCTCCACTTCCAAGCATGAAGTTTGAGTCAGGTCATTTCATCTGGCACGGAGGGACGGAGGAAACATGACATCATAATGCGACCTGCTGTGAGCTTCGGTTAGTGTGTTCAAGTGGTAAGTGTGTTTCAGCCGTGGAACCGGAGCGCCTTCAAGTGTCAGGGAGCTGAAATGCAGTGAGTAACTGGTTTGTTCAAAGACAGGATTGTTATGTATGCTACTGATGATTTATGGATACGGGTTGATTTTTTTTCACACGGAAATTAATTGTTAACTATTATTTGTTTCATATGAAAGCACGTGGAAGGAAACCCAAAATGTTTGACCCACGTCATACAGTTCAATGATACCAAATACAGATAATGCTACCTAAGCCAGTGGGAATAAGCTACTAATCAATTAATTGCATAATAACTTAAAATGAAGTTGAGACCCCAGTGACATGGGAGGAAAAAATAAACTTGTGGTCAGGAGTTATTATAAGTCGTGGCTACGAATTAAACGATACATTACATAGAATTTTTGTTCTTTTCTGTGTCCCATGTCACCAGACGTACTCCGTGTGTGTGCATTTGTTTATAATACCTTGTGGGGACGATTTTCCCGACATATACTACATTGTGGGGACCTATTGCTCCTTGTGGGGACCGAAACCTGGTCCCCACAAGGGGAAACCCTGTTTTAGGGTCAGTGGTCAGAGTTAGGACTAAGGTGTGAATTGAGTTTTGGTTAGGCTTAGGGTTAGGTATGTGATGGTTAGGGTTAGGAAAAGGGTAAAGGTAAGGTTTAGGCTGTAGAAATGAATGGAAGTTAATGGAAAGTCCCCACAAAGATAGCTGCGCAAACGTACGTGTGTGTGTATGTCTGTGTGTGTTTAATTTCAGTTTTATTGTTTTGGTTGTGTTTTATTTTGCATATTTAAAATGTCTTCCAGTTCCAGTGGTTAGTGTTCTTAACAAAATAAAAGTTTAGTTTTTGAGAGGGAAATCTTTACACTACGAGACCATTATCATCAATGTGTTGTTTGAAAACCGTCTCAAAACAACATCATTGTTTATCGCAATAATTACTGGAATAATTTGTCGTCCAGCAAAAAAATGTTAACGTGACAGACCTAATTCTGATTAAAAAGGTATATTACTGTACCATAGCCTAAGGTTAAAGGCTGTAAACCAATGTAGATGGAGGATGACGCTTTCTAGACCCCAATTCTACGGGTTTCTTTTCCTACAGTGGCCAATGGCCGTTATATATTATTTTTAATCCAGAGGTGGCAGTTCGCATGAAAGATGGAGCAAATGTTTTACAACACTGGTTTTATGTAACTTTACAGTAGGGGGCGCCAAAGAGGTAAACTGTAGCAGGAAGTTTTGATTTAATATACTAACATGTTTTGAATTGAATAACTAAAGTATGAAAGTGGTTTGATAAAATTGTTTTCAGACATCGATTTGCAGGTTATTACTAAAAATGTTTAGGTTTTAGGATCTTACTCCTTCTGCCTATATTCAGGGGAAAATAAGGCTTTACATATGTCCATGCCTTTAAGCATTAAAAACCTTTAAAATATCTACACAGTGAAAAGGTCCTGGATGAGAAAGTGGTGAATAGTTTAACTGAGGTTGGATTAATTTCTTTTTAAAGTTTTACATTTATTTTCTCATGTTTTACCTTCTTTTTCATGTTGTGGTGTAAAACTGCTGAGAACCTTCCCAAGTAAAACTCACCAATCTGAGATCATGCTGGCAAATCAATAGCATTTTTATGAGAGGTAAAACTTTTATTTACCTCCTTAACAAAATCTTTGCATCCTTTGACTGCTTGTTGCAATGTTATTATTTATAGCGGTCCATGTTCTTTTTCTACTGCAGCTTTAAGAATGACTGAAGTTTTTACCACCGTTATGCCGTCACTCTAGTTGTGTTTGCATTGAAAAACTTTTTAAGTATTAGCTATTGCAGTGTTTCCATTAAGAAATGCAGTTGAAATCTCATGGTAATAAGTAAGTTCACGCAATATGTCATTAAAAGTACTTTATCATAAAATATGAGTAGTTTTTTGAAAATGCAGAGTTTCCATTAAGCAATTTTTATTTTTTAGTAATTCCAATTTGTGCAAATTTATGGAAAAAGTGATGCTGAATCAATGTTACAGTGCAACAGTGTGATCACATATAGCCCAGACTCCAAAGGATTTCTTAAAACATAATGAACACTAAAGGTCTCACACATCAGAAATGCTGCCCATGCCTGCTGCTACCGCTCACATAGAGCCACAACATCCAAGAATAACAGCACTCAATTTTCATGTTACGCTATGCTGTCTGCACTGATGAGGATTCACTCACCTCAGTATTCTTAATGCTTGAAACTGGAACTTTTACTGTTGGTTTCTTTCTGATTATTTCTGCTTATAATAAACTGATCACCTATGGGAAAAGATAAAGCACTGAAATTCTGGTCCTGTAATTCTTAAATATGCTAATAATAATAATAATAATAATAATAAAGCATTTATTTATGGTTACCTTAACAAACTGACTGAACAAATGACACTTCAGTAAGTTCACCGGTACTCAAAGTGGAAATGACATGACATTATGAAGGCAAAAATAATTGAAAACCAAAAGAAAATAAAAAATAGACAAATATGTAATAAAAACCACGTCAGTCAGTCTCAGGTCTTTAACCCACAACTGTAAGCCTTACTGGAGTTCATTTGTAACAGATCCAAGCAGCAGATCAATCGCTATCAACTCATTTACAATCTTCTTCAAATTGCTCTTGATTTTGAGAGAACACTTCATTCAAGTGACACTGAACATCCCTGGCTTTCATTCAGCTGGAACTGGAAAAACCCCACATCCAGCCTCAAGTCTGAAGAAGCGACAGAAAGTCTCAGATGCTCTGGGAACCAACACAGTGATGGATGACGTTGATTTGACCTCGTGAAAAACACAGGTATGTATACACATTTGCAATGAAGCAGCGGCACGCCAACCTTATATATACATGTTGTAAATACAAAGTTAGACCACGCCGTCCTGAATCCGGCCTGGCCTCTGTCATACTGGATATTCTTTTTGTAATACAGACAGTTTCTGTGAAAACATCTTCACTGAATTCACTGTAGGCTGATTTTTACTTTGTTGTACCTGTCGAGCTAAAAGAAAAACTGTGTTTATGCAGCTTTTTTAAAAATTATTTTATATTAAAGTATACATGACACAAGTGACAGTATCTCCTAACTTTGAGATAGTATTTAACGTGAGGATGCTTAGAACAAACTGAGCAGAAACTAACACTTAACTATTAGATCTTCATTGTTTATCAGCCGTTCATCAAGTTATAAACATATAATTTTACAATTCTTTTGTATTTTCATCATTTTCATTTATGATTTGATGGCTCTTGCCATACTTAGTTTTGTTTATTATTGTCAGTAAGGTGTTACCATATTAGTTTTTTCCCCCTTGTGTTTAGCTTTGTTTCCCTGCTTTCATTCTGACACAGCTGCTCCACATCTCCTCTAATTAGCTCATGTTGCTCATTTGTCCTTTCCCACAAAAGCCTCAGTATTTAACCTCCTTGTTTTTGATTGTTCCTCGTTACTCTGCCTGTCACCAGCTGCGTTTCTATTGACCTTAAAATTGTGCAGATTGTGGATAAGTTCAGGTCAACTGGATAAGAGATTCTACCAGATTCCAGTTGCGTTGCAGGCTGGCCCTCTGTAAAACATTCATATTACTTCCAGTCAGAGAAGACATTTCTTGGTAAAATTAAAAAAATTATTTAAACCTAAATCTGTCAGGGGAATCAATAATTCTGGACTTCTTCACCATCTGACATTAAAAGAGGCTGATATTTTCCTGCTTTAAGTCATTAAAGTCAACAAGATTTTTTTATCGCTAAATGCCAGGCTAACATAAGAGCAATTATTTTTTTAGAATATAAATCTTGCTTTATGTCAAATCACTACACCTTTAAACAGTTAGCGCACTACATAACAATTTGGTTCGCGTCAGACCAATGTCTGACGCGATGTTCAAAGCATCTGGTTCATCTTTAGGAAACAGTTTCCAGATGCTTGAATGATCTGCATTTACCTGTTGAAGCAATTTTTGATGTTGATATATGCATATATTTTAACAGCTGAATCCAGCATAGTTACTTTATTGTGCTATAAAATGATTCTGTCTTGAAGACACATATTACCTTTTCTTTAAAGACAAAGCAGGAACTATTTGTAATGTAGTGAAAACAAATCCCTGAACTCAGTTCTACATTAAATTTATGGGGGGAGTGAAAATGTGTTTTTCTTTGATGTTATCAATTTTGCCTCAAGTTTCTTGGTGCAGCATTTCAAGCATTTAATACGGCCTGATGTCAATTTCTATGGTTTGAAGCTATAAATAAGAACAGCCTCCCTAAGAGCGGGACCACAAGCGGCAAAACCATGAAATCTTTATTTCCTGCTCTTTGTAGTTGTACCTTTCGCTCTCCAAAGCCCTTTGAAAGCAGCTCTTAGGAGAGAAAACACAGGCTGTGTGGCCCTCTGAGGAGCCACTGGAGAGCCGCGTCTCAGTGTGACAGAGGACACACGTCACCCAGCTCTCCAGCTGGTCCCTCCGTCCACCCAGAGCGCGGCAAAGGACCGATGCTGGGGCTGCACAGCCTCACCACAGGGACTTAAAACACAACCAGAGCTCCTCTGGCAGCCTTTGTAACAAACAAGCTTGTTGAGCAGACCAAACACACACAGACACACACATGCATCCACGCATGCAGATGTATCGCTTCAACGTCCAAGAGAAAATGTGCAACTCTTTGATGTCAAGAGCTGCCGCATTTGTTGCTGTGAAGCTGTGTGTTCTGCAGTGAGAGGATATGAAGACCTTTCATCACTGTGGCTCAATAAAAATTGAGACGTTTTTATCTCAGGAGAGGCTGAATGCACGAATATTATAATACCTTTTTAAAATGGAAAGTTGACTTAATCGTGCGCTACATAAGTTTTCATACCTTAGTGTGTTTTGAATGGGATTTTGTGTGAAACACCAACACAAGTGTGAAGTGGAAGGCAAAAAGTGGATGGTTTAGAATATAATTAAAATTAAAATCCAAAACTATTTTAAACAATGGCTGTAATTCAAGCCAGATTAGTGTATTGATGCACATACCCTGCTTGAGTCAAATCTCGCTTACAGCTCAGTTTGTGCTTTTTCCCATTGACTGGGATTCATCTGGTAGAATCTCCACTGGGCCAATCAGCAAACAGAAGTTGTGAACGATGACGTCAATTTTCCGTTTTAGAATCCTGCCCTGTAGCTTAACCCAGACCTTCTGTAGGAAGTGAAACAGAACCAATGGCCAGGGGTCACTTTGAACCTTGACTCTGACACCCCTAACTAAAATCCACTACAATTCCTGATGCCATATGACTTAGATGGACACAATTTGTAATTTTTTTTATTGAGATCTTCTTAGTGATATTTTTAAATCTTATGTAAAGTGATGGGTGAACCATATAGTTTTTCTTTTATTTTATTGGACTTCATTTTTTTTCTGCCCTTATATGCAGGTGGCAAGTAGGACCACTAACACTCAGCAGTATTTACTTAAAGACCTGAGTACATCTATTCATCACTACAAAAGACAACTCTTTTTGAAGATGGAGTGACTATTATACAGTCTAACAAGAATTCAAAGGTCAAGTATTAGGAAACCACAAGCCTTTCCTTTTGTGTTTTTGATCTACAATGATTTACAGATAATGCTATACCAAGGTTTTGCTCATTGAAATATAGCATTTTAGAATAATAATAATATAAAAATAAACACCATTAATTTATTTTGTTTTTTGTATTTTTGGTTGGAAAAACGAAAAGAAATGTGGCCTGTTTCCTTTGTATATCCTTTCTTCCTCCCTTCCAGTTTCTGTTTTCATTAGAATGCCCTCAAGAAAAATCTTCCAGAGATTCTTATTTCATAATTAACAATGAAAGGAAAGGACTGAAAACTTCATACTACAATATTTATATAATGTAAAGGGTTAAAAAAAAGACTGTAGTCCAACAGCAGCCAATGACTGACAACAGGCTTGCTAGTTTTTCACATCTGCATGCTGACGCAGACCTAAATGTCATCTCACCTCGTCGCTACCGAAGCTTCCGATCGGCACCAGCTCTGCTTGTTTGATCATTTTTGTCACTGTTAATGAACTGCAGCGTCTCACACTCCTCTGCAACCGAGAGGCCTGAGAATTAACTACACACACAGTAACCAAAGAAAAGAGGCGAGAAGTAAACACAAACAACACTCTGCATGAACAGACGACATAGGAGGAAAGTCGCATATTGTTAGATGAGAGTAAGAAACCTGCATCAAATTAGATTTCCTTGTGTGTGAATGAATATATTGAGCACCTAGCAGGAAATTAGCCCAGCAAATAAAAGCTTTTTTTGTTGTCTCTGTTAGACCTCCACATACATAGCCACAATTAGTGCCTGACTAAATGGAGGCTCCAAGTAGGAAATGTCAAGTTTCCAGCCATAGGTGTATTGGAGTACTGGAACCCCTGCGCTTTGGACTAAAAGCTAAAACTAACTGAGATGCCACCATGGATCTGAAAACCAGCCGTAGCAACTGGAGCAAAGCTGAAGAACATGACGTTGTTTGTTCCCCGTTTACTGAGCTGAGAAATCTGCCAAACAAATTCCAAGAAAGGACATCAAATATTTGATCTACTTACCCACATACGCTTCTAACGTTACTCAAGTGTGTTTTAAATGAATAAGGCTGGTAGTGAAGTGCTCAACAGATACTTAGATTCATGTATCTAAATGCGGAGCAGCATTAGGGCTCTGCTGCTCGATGACTCGCATGGAGTTGATGAGGATTCATGTCAAACAATCTGTTCTTTTTAAATGCTGTAGATTTAAACACTCTAATGACGAGAACGTCTTCACTTAATTAGGATCTAATAAAATGTGTTTTAGCTAAAAATAGTATGTTTAACCAGTTAGAATGTTTAGCATAAAGTTTACATTATTCTTGAATCTTTTTAGACTAAAAACATTACAAGTTATGGGTTTTTAACATGCAGTCGCATTTCTATCAGCTGTATTTCTATCAAGCCTTAAAAACAAGCCCATGAGGCACGTTCGCCAAGTTAAAGGTACCTTTTGAAAATAACCTTTAAACGGATATTACTTTTTATAAGCCCATATTTCTATAGTCCAAATTATTTTTATTGCGTTGATATAATATTCTGAGCTTAAATTTATTTTTTTTACACAAGCTGTAAGTGGAAAATCATATTAATACCACTAATCTGTGTATTTAATCTACATCATTTTTCACTCAATTAATTTGGTTATTAAAGTAAATGCACAATTTTTTGATATTATAATTTACTTAAAGATTACACGTACAGTCAGACAAATTGTAATAGTCCATAATCCCAGTTAAGGTTAAGCATATATAAGGTAAATAAAAGTTGCCCAAGAATGAAGCCTTGAGTAACCTCACATGTAATCGTACAGATTTCTAATTGCCGAGCATTGCAAAGTAGAGCAGTAATAAATAAAGATTCATCATGACAAGAACATAAATATTTCACCTAAACCTTATTAATCACTAGAAGACTTAATTCATAATGTTATACTTTAGGAAAAAAATAAACTCAGCAACCTTTTAGTTACACAGGAAACATCTTATATTCAAAAGGTTCAAACGAGATATGAACGAAATGGCCAAATTCGAACTCGGCCAAGTGCTGCTTATTTGCCGAATTGAGATGTTTCAGATGAAAACAGATGTTTGCCTGGTCAGAGTTTGACATGAAATGACAGGAAATGGGTCTGAGCAGATGGCTTTGGCCCAGAAGCCTGCCGCCTGAATGCTTATGAGGGTGTATAAAAACCAAACTATTCATTGTAAACACACACCGCTACGCACATTCAGGAGACAAACACAGGGTCAAAGCAATCTCGACTTTCATTTTTTGCTGCAACGCCATATGTGCTCCCAAAGCGGAAAAAGCAATAGAAACGGAGCGCGGTGGGTCATGGCGTGTTCATGAATTAACATATCTGACTGTGTCAGTGGATGGCAGAAGTATCACGGAGAAGAAAATTAGTTGAGTCAAAGAAATTGGACAAAAAGGAAGATGGTGATTGAAACAAACAAGATTTTCTGCTTACTTAGTAGGAGCAAGAGAGAGAGAGAGAGAGAGAAAAGAAAAGGAGGTGGGCTGAACATCGGCCATCAAATACGGGAAATCAAAGCACCAGACCAGTCCAGATTTAAAAGTAATGTAAAGAAACAAGAAATAGGAAAAGGAACCTGGAGTCACATTTTCTTCCAAAGTATCTTTTCTCATTTTGCAACAGAATCCTCAACCTGGAGGTGAGTTTATTTTATTTTCTTCCTCACATTAATCTCAATGACTGCAGCTTGCTGAGTGGGTTATATACAAATCCACTGTGGGAAATCCAAACAAACGCTTCTCTGGAGCCTTTACTGCGTGGAACACAAATTCTTAAAAGAGATCAATTTGACACCATTTCAATAACAAGGTTTTTTTTTTTAAAAATGAAACTGAACTTTTATTTTATGTGAATGCTAACAGCATTATTGGACCTTTACAGCTAAAAATGACATGAGGTTATTGAACATATTCTATTTTCCATTAAATTAATCACCTGGTTGAAGTGGCTTTTATCTAAATCCTACTGCTTTAAATAAATACATGCTGCAGGAGGTTAGGAAGCAACAGTTTGCTCTTATTGAAGTGGTGAGTAGAGTTGAGTAGTGTTAGGGTTAGTTAAGAGCAAATTGGAACAACATATAATTTTTACAGATGTAATACTGGCGTGGGACAAGATGGCAGGGTTATTGAATTTAATATGATTTAAATAAATCATAAATGAATCTTAGATATCCAGAATTTTTGAAAGCCAAGGATCATTTTTAAGTAAAGTGATGAAATGACTATGTTGCCCCTCTCATCTGGATTCAGGTAAAAAAGAAGCAGGTTATGTCGCTACGTCAGGATCACGACTGATTTTGTTTTAAATGCTTTGATTGAAAAGGTCGATTTAAAGCATAGTATGTCACAGCAGATCATTTTATAGAGTTTAAAAGGCCAATTTTTGCATCCAGAGGGTTTAGCAGCCGGTCCCTGTGGGAATATCCGGATCTGCTGGTTAAAAATAGAGATGATCTACAAACAAGTCACAAAAGCAGCTGATATGGGCAATGTTTCAAATTTTTTGAACAAAAAAGGAATTTCTGCCATCCAGCATGTCCAGCTCAGCATACCAATTAGGATAGAAGTATTTTATGTATGAGCCATTTTTAAAAATTTTTTATTAAGAAGTCAATTACAATAAAGAAAACCCCATTTCCAGTTCATATATCATTCAGCACTGTGTTCGGCTGATAACGAGACGGAAATGAAAATCAGATAAGCAGTTTTCTCATTGGAGAAACAGGGAGAGGATGTGATGGGATTCTCAAACATCGACTGTCCATCATTGAGCGAGTTTCAGCTTTTCCAGTCGTTCAAAACAGAAAAGATCTACTGAGCTTCCAGATGAAGGATTAAAAAAACAACTTGCTTCATCTATGTACTTCTCTACTGCTCCCTACGCACAAAGCAGAGGACCAGGACTTACAGATGATTATCATTCATGATGCACAATAAAAAAATGCATTAGAAATTAAGAACACAAGATGATAAAAATGAATAAATACAATAAAAAGATGATTGTACTTATAAAGTAACATTATATAAATACTGCTAAACCTTTATTGAATAAATGGACAACACTACTTTTATTTGTGTTTGTAAGATTAAGTCTGCCACGTAAATTTAATATGGAGTTTTTTGCTAAGGCAAACAGTTGCTGCTATGGAAGCATTAAACTGCCAGAGCCATGTAATAAATTCAGGTGCAGTAATCCATTAAAGGGAAAAGGTTTCTCACTATAACGAGTTATAAAGCTCGTTAAAACGAGAACGTTTCTGGTTAGAATTACAAAACTCATAAAAACGATGGGACTACATAAACAGCAGTGCAGCGAGGAGGGGAGGGGAGTAGAGCCGCTTTTCTTTCCCCTTACACTGTTCAGCTCTCACTCTTTCAGTGGCTCTGCTCGGTGGAACTTTGTTTTGATTAGCATGGCAGCTTTGTGGCCAATCACGTGTGAGGATATGTGATCATATAATCATGTGAAAACAGAGAGGGGCGGCAGACATGACAGTCAGGTGAGTCCATCCCCTAAGTCAGTAGACAGAGATGAGGATAGTCTACAAAGTTTTGATGATTGACAGTCAAAAATGTCTTCTTTCTCTTTTCTCCTTTCAGACTTAATAAGTGAGAGACCCACCTGCAGCTGCCAAGATGTCAGAGCTGAACTGCTCTCTCGCTGCTCTTGTCATGACCGCTGCTACGGTCTTCAGTGACATGGGCTGTCCAGAGATTGCTGTGATGTGTGGGATGAACATCTCTTGGGTCTTGGCCAATGCGACTGAACAAGATGTGAGGGAAATGTGTTTGAGTGAGGAGGAGTACCTTACTCTGCAACTGGGGCCAGCTAAGTCCCCCAGGTTTCTTCCTGTGTGTATCACCTACCTGGTCATTTTCATGGTGGGTGTTCTGGGAAACTCCTTGACCTGCACTGTGATTTTGCGCTATAAGGTGATGCAGACCCCCACCAACTACTACCTGCTCAGCCTGGCTGTCTCGGACTTGCTGGTGCTGCTGCTTGGCATGCCGCTGGAGCTCTACGAGATGCAACAGAACTACCCCTTCCTGCTCGGAGAGGGGGGTTGCTACTTCAAAATCTTTCTGTTTGAGACGGTCTGCTTCGCTTCCATCCTCAATGTTACGGCCCTCAGTGTGGAACGTTATGTGGCGGTGGTGCATCCCCTCAAGGTCAAGTACCTGGCAACACGAGCTCACGTCAAGAGGGTCATCTTAGTGCTGTGGGGGCTGTCCATGCTGTGTGCCGTGCCGAACGCCGGCTTGCACGGGATAGTGGTGCTTCCTCCACGGTTTGGACGAGAGTTTCCCCAATCTGCCATTTGTAGTATGTACTGAATGTCAAACCCATTCGTTCATCATTAACACTCTATTGGCTCTGAGCAGCTATGACACTTCATCATGTGAAGCCGCCATAACAGATGTGATAAGTGAGGGACAGTAGTATTGAACAGAGTGCCTGAGGTTGTTCTCACTGTTGCCTCTCTGTCTCTAGATCTGGTCAAGCCTGCCTGGATGTACAACATGATCATCCTGATCTCCACATTAGTCTTCTTTGCGCTCCCTTTGCTGATCATCAGCATCCTTTACCTGCTCATTGGCCTGCAGCTGCACAGGGAGAAGGTCAGGAACACGGCGGCAGCCAATGGTGACAGCCTTGGACCCGACTCTGTGTCCAGATCCCACAGGCAGAGACTGAGCAAACGCAACCTTCAAGTCACCAAGATGCTCTGTAGGTGTTTTTTTGTTTTGTTTTTCACTAAGTTACTTAGCAAATGAAAAAAATGTGACATTTTAAGTGATGTTTGCTGCTTAATTTTACAGAGCCCCCTAGTGGTCAAGAGGAAATAGTTTTTCTTTTGCGTTACGTTGCAAAATTGTTGGATTCCCTCACAATAGATTTTGTGTTCTCACAACAATGTAGTCAGATCATGTGGCATCTTGAGTTATGAAAGTCTTCCTGCTACAATATAAGATTTTTGTAGGGTTTTTTTCATGCATGTTAATATCTCATTTCAAATCTTTTTCTTTATGATACAAATGCACCATAAACTTATGTGCTGCATTCAAAAGCAAAATAGGTCAGTTATGGGCTTTCCATCCTTCTCCATAAACAGAAACTTCTCGTGAGAAGGAAAGAAAGAAAAAAAATACATCAGAACTACATGGACTATACTGAGTCATTTCTGTGGGGCAACAGTTTGCATTGTGTCATTTTGTGTTGGTAATCTGAATGGTTAATAAATGTCTCCACCGCACAAACAAACATGGACAAGCGGTTAATAGATTGACTTTCAACCAGTTTATACACCAATTCACTGAGGCCACTTGAAGGTATTTGCGCTTTCAAATCAATATCCGTTATCGCTATGACTGCATACAAAATAAACCAGGGAGTATTTGCTCATTTATTGCGAGGGGGCGCAACACTTTTGCGAGGCGACACAAAACAAAACGTCTCTTGGCAAACTTTGTCCTAACTCACCCACTCGGTGCTCCAGGCGTGCTGGTCGTCGTCTTCAGCCTCTGCTGGGCTCCGTTCCACGTGGACCGCTTGATGTGGAGCTACATCGACCCGTCGTCGGCTCGGCACCAGATGATCTTCGAGAGCGTCCACATCGTCTCCGGCGTCTGCTTCTACCTGAGCTCTGCCGTCAACCCCATCCTCTACAACCTGATGTCCACGCGGTTCAGGGAGCGGTTCGGCCACATCACGTGCCACGCCAGAGGCTGCCCCGCGCGTGCGCGCTTCAACCAGGGCCAACGCGGCACCTCGAGCGAGGAAGCGCACAGCGGCAAGAAAAGGACTTAGCGGCTGCCGGGGAAGTTCACGGGAAGTTGTCAGACATAAATTGGCAAAAGAAGTAACTGGGGGGAAAAAGCAATGGGGTGTAATAGGAGTCACAAGGTTCGTTTATATGGTAATTTAATGAGCACCAAACACCTGAGTGAAGTTGGCCCCCCCACCTTCTTCAAATCAGACAAAATTGGCGTCAAACATTTGTGCTGGTTTGTGCAGCAAAAAATGTTCGTTTGTGCTGCTATCATTTTAAAGATATAAAGAAATGTTTCTAGAGGTCATCCAAGGTCAACCAACCCCCCACCTTCTTCAAACCAGATAAAATGGGTGTCAATCAACTCAGCTACGTTTGTGCTGGTTTGTGCAGCAATTTCTTTTAGTTTGTGCTGCTTTGGCTTTGAAGATATTAATGAAAGTGTAAAGGTCAAAAGGTCAACCAGCCCCTCCAAGCTTTTATGAATTCTAACTTTCTTTATATCCTTAAAATGATAGCGGCACAAACGAAAATCTTTGCCGCACAAATGTAGCACTAAGGTTTGACACAAAATTTGTTTGATTTCATAAAAGTGGGGGGGCTGGTTGACCTTTTGACCTTTACACTTTCAAAGCCAAAGCAGCACAAACCAGCACAAACGTTTGACACCAATTTTGTCTGATTTGAAGAAGGTGGGGGGTCAACTTCACTCAGGTGCACCGAACTCC
This sequence comes from Micropoecilia bifurca, assembly GCA_903067075.1. NCBI lineage: Eukaryota > Metazoa > Chordata > Actinopteri > Cyprinodontiformes > Poeciliidae > Micropoecilia > Micropoecilia bifurca. Next base: position 20,537 of record CAEGAF010061937.1, read on the forward strand.
TCTGGAGGATTCTGGGCTGACCACCGACGTCATGATGGCTCCAAATGGGGGAAGATCTGTTCATTGCACCACCAGAGCTTTAAAATGGAAGTTCTTTTAGAAGCATCAAAGCTGTAAACTATAGGAAGAAAACCTGAAAACTCTCTACACTGCTACATGCTTACAATTCTACATTTATTGCTCATCATTGTGGCCCAAAAACACCCAGAAGTTAAGCAGGAAGGATTTAACTTGTCACTGAACCATTATGAAAGGAGTGACATAGACTAAAAAGGGTGAAATGGCAGGTTTTCCCACATATTAATTTGCACAATTTAACAAGAAAATAGGAAAAAAAGAAATAAGAACTAAGTGTGCACACCTTTAAGTTAATACTTTAATGAAGCACTTTTTGACTGTAGCAGTCTCTTCTTGTCTCTTCTCATGAGGTGATGTTACAGTCGATAATTAACTCTTATTTTATGTCATAGGAGCAAAAAAATGGAGCTTCATTTTCCAAAGTCATGTTTTCATTCATTTTCAAGTGTCACTGTTTCAAACTAAATATGTAATTCTCGAGTTAAATATTAAACCCCAAGCTAAATATTTAACTCCCAACTAAACATTTAGCTAGCCAGCTAAGTATTTTGCTGAATATTTAGTTAGTGAGGGAAATATTTAAATATAGCTTCAGGGCTAAATATTTTTTGCGCCAATATAAAAATGTTTAAATGAATGAATAGCTAACATAGTGAAAATATGAGTTTGAAAAATGAAAAGTTTTTTCTTTTTCTCTTTTGGCAGGCAAAATAATTGGCACCCAAATATTTGGAGTTGATTTTTGACTTAAAAATTAACTTTACTAACGGCACCAAAAGAAGTAAGAGTCTATCAACATCCGACATCTTGACTTTGTTGTTTTATTCTCTGCCTTGTGAACGTTCTCCTCTCATGCACTGGTTGGTTTGTTGTGTTGGATGCATGCTGGGACTCACCGGGACAGTGGAAAATAAAACCCGGCGTTTTGGCCAAAATGGACTGGAACTATTCCGAGGTTCATCCATCTTGACGTAAACCTTGGTTCCATCTGAACTAAAGTAATCGTGCTGCCACTGCCACCTTCACGTGTTCTTGGTGATGTTTATGTGCCAACTTTATCTTTTGAAATTATCACCCAAATGTTTGGTTGTAGATCATAAGAACATTCTCCAGTAAGATTTGGGGACTACAACTCCTCCAGTGTTACCACCTTCAACCCCTTCTTTTTCTTCAATTTTTGGATCTGTACATCTATTTTTTTATTTATTTTCAAAAAAATCAAACCACATTAAACCACAGGACTATTGAGAAAACATGTTGCCATCAATATTTAGATTATCAGTAAAATTACAAATAATCAGTAAAATTATTCTTTTAGTTCTTTTAGATGTGTAACTGTTTTGTGTCATCCACACAGCATATGATGTGAACCTTATAATATAAGTTTCACCGTTTGCAACCTCTTGCTGAAAATGAAACTGTATAAATAAAATATGACAAATAAAGTAAGAGAAGTGAAGAAAGAGAAGTGAATTCATTTGTTAATGTTCCTCTCGTTTTTAAGAGCCACTCATCAAATTGCAAAACTCACCGTAATGTTACTATCAATATGGCTGACATCACAGACCTGCTTCAACGCAGTATTGGATTGTTGTTGGGTTTTTTTGATCACATGTCTTCACTTTGCCTGCCCATATTTTTGGCCAGTGGAGTGGACTTTCAGTTCTCAAAACCACACAAAAAAATACTCCTATTAGTGCAAATGGGTCAGTGCAACACCGCAGGACTGCGATCAGGAGAGAAAAGCTGACAGAGTCCAAAAGACCCCGACTCTTAACCCTTGTAGGATCCTAACATTCTGTTTACTCCCCTTATCCTATGGGTCAGAAATGACCCGCCCTGACAAAAGCCCCAAAATAAAGCAGCTTTTTTGAATTTGAAATCCAAAATCTATTTTGCATGATGAAACAATCTGTTATTTATCCATTCAATTCAATTTAATTCATTTTTTTGTCATGTATTTTTTTTTGTTTAACAGTACAAAAAGACTATCTCACTTTTTGTAATCAAAGCAAAAGTCAATAGGTTTTTTTTACACACAGTGAAGGTTTATTATTGTAATTACATAAGTGTGAAGTTTCTACTTCTGAATTAACTATACTAAAAGGAAAAAGGTTAACAATTTGTAACTTTTTTGTCAGCAATTTATTCTTTTATATTTTTGAGGAAGTGAGTTATAAAAACACTTCTCTCATAGCACAACATGTGCTTGATTTGGTGAACAATTTTAGTTCTTATGTTGAACATCATCATAAGACCAATGTAAGATGCTAAGCATTTTATGTTCAACATAGGTCTTGAACATAGAAGCATTTTATTGCCTTTGTTGCATAAAATGTTGAAAATGTTCAGTATAAGACTACATTGTCCCTAATTTGGAAATTGTTTTCCACCAGCGCTGTTGGTTTTATGTTCCATTAACCCTTACTGGTTTTGCTACTGGTGTACCTTGGACGTCGGTTCACTCACTAGGCTTCAGAATGGTCCACAAATGTTTCTTGTAAACGTCCCAGTTCAAGTTGCTGGCCACCCTGTTTGAATAATGAGATCTACCAGGAGCTTCTGCTGTGATGTCTGCGAGGAGGAAAAGCTGTTCCTCTGGATGGAAAAGAGAAGGAGGAAAATGGATCGTACAATATGGAAAGGATGAAAAGGAAATGCATAGATGATGTCAGATGAGAGCATAGACAAAGATTATCCAGCTACTGAGTGCTGACAAATGGTTTCATAATGATGCAGCATTATGGGTGTGCCACAGCAACGCTAATGAAGACCAATCTCTCCTCAGTTTCCATCCCCATAACGAGGCGAGAACACACTGCTCACATGTATTGGCTCTGCAAATTGACCTATTTAAAACACCGTGTCTCTGTATCACCCAAGTAATGGCATTCACTCAAGCAGGCAGCGCCATTTACAGCAAGTATCAGGAGGGGAGTGTGTGTGTGTGCGTGTGCGTGTGCGTGTGTGTGTGTGTGAGCAGAATGGTGCCGTGAAAATTAAAGAAGCCAGGGCAAATGAAATGTGTAATCTGCTTCATTTCACTTCCACAGGAGGATCTGGGAACGTCTTCGAGCCGAAAGCCGTAAAAGTCCAGAGCTGGAAACAATAATAAAAATTTAAAAAAAAAAAAGCTTGATGTGAAACATCAACCCAGCGAAACGTAAGCAGGAGGATGTGCAGATTATCTCGGTCGTAACGGTTTCTGGATTTCATTCATCACAAGCGGAAGAGAGATTCAGAGTCATCATGACTCTGATACTCATCACTTCCTCTGATGAGTATTTCAGCTTGGATTTAGAAACTTCAAGAAAACTTTCTGAATTGGTCAAACTACAGACCAATTGTATGAAACCAGCTGTAGAATCTGTTATGGAAAGACCACGGTGGGTTTTGTATAATGTTCATTTCACACCAGAGTAAAACCACCCAGAAGACATGAGAGATACAGGAGACTAGATCCTTTTGCCAGTAGGACGAAGTGATTTTGCTTTATGGTAGATCTGAGGATAGAGATTGATGCACTGATTGAACAAGCAGTTATCTGTTCATTTAACCATTCAAACTGTTGTTAATTCCCTGCATTTTATCTGGGTTTAATTAATACTTTTGAGTTGAAAGGCAATTTTGATGTCTAAGACACTTAAGGCACTTCACAGAACTTTTTAAAGTAAGTATTGTTAAGTTTTCTAAGAAAGTCGTGAAGTTATTATAGGTAATATTTCCCTTACCGGCTTTTATCAGCATGACATTGTTGGAAAAGCAAATCAGTGATGGAAGCTGGTCAGATGTGCTCTGGACCCTGAGTTGTCCATCTGAACAAAACTGCACCAAATTTAAAGATGAACTCCCCCCCACCCCCCGATCCTTCAGAGTAGCCAGCAGAAATGAGCAAATCCGTGGTGGAACCGCACATCAGCTGAGCTCATACGAGCTACGTCTCACTGCAACATTGCCAAAAACATTGTGAAAGGGTCAATCGATGTTGTGATGGCTTCCTGAAGGCAAAGTTTAAAAAAAAGCAGGAGTTTCTCAAGCAGAGGCCCAGGTTCAACATATTAAAATTACAAAGTCAAATTTCTTTAAGACATATTTGACATGTACATAATTTTTATAACAACTAAAAATAACACAGTTATTTGATTGTGCAATTAAGTGATTCTGCTCTATTGGACAACATAATACTGCCTCTTTCAGAGCAAAAGCTTAAAAAAGTATATTTCTTCAGGAGACCAGAGATTAAAAATGAGCCAAATTATGAGTCATGTATAAATTTTAATTGAACAAATGCAACATTTACTTCATCAGTGTCAACAGGATACCAGGATTAAAGCATCACCTTTAATCCCTCAACTCTAGACAGAGTTTCCATATAACTGTAGACTCTCCAACTTCAATGAGTTAATATTTAAAAAATATCTATAGAGAATATGCAGTTTTTTCTCTGAAACAAGGGGAACACGAGGGGATTCATATTTTAATTAGCAAACTGGTTTGAGTTGCAGCGCCTCCTTTAGAGACGGTTTTTATCCTCTGCTAAGAGTGCAGTTAATTAGGCTGGACTGGAGAGGGTGTTGTTTTCTTTAATTACATGTGAGCTGAATGAAGCTCACTGCCTAATTGAATAAACAGGATTCCTTAAATAGACACACAGTTTCATATCAGTTTGTGTTTGATGGAGTATTTTTTTTCACCCATTAATTGTTGTTGCTGCCAGCTTTTTATGTTCGTAAAAAAAATAAAAATAAATAAATCAATGCTGTTGGTTGGGATGACATTTAGAAAACAAAACGTAACAAGGCGCATATATGCTACTTATATGCCTGTCCTCTCTGCTCTATATATAAATCGCTCTTTGCCAGCCAGAGGACAGAACATCAACAACTAAACCTCTGTGTGGACAACACCATCCCCACCAGAACCGTGAGATGTTCCCCTAATAATAAACCCTGGATCGCTGATGAACAAGAAAAAGGAAAAGCCTTTGAGGACCAAGACAGGGAGGTTTTGAGGAGTACAGGAAGAATCTGGAGAATAAACTGCAGAGGAACATTATCAGAGATGAAGAAGACAAAAGACTACAAGAAATCTTTCCTACACACAGTCATCATCATCTACTGTAACTGAATAATTTTTAATTAATAAGTTACTACAGTGTCTAATTTCCCTTTGGGATCAAAACAGTATTTTTCAATTTGAGTTTAAGTACTAGAAGAATTAACTTGGTCTGGAATAAACTCTCAGCTAATTTGTGATGTTGCAGTTCTTGATTAATTACAGTAAGAATATAGAAATTAACAAATAAAAACACAAATTTCTCTCTGTAGTCAATCTGTTTATGGCAAACAGAATCACACAGGCCAAAAAATATAGATAAATATAGATAAAAAGAGACACAGGAGAACTGTAACAGTGACTCCAAAGGCATCAAAACAATGCAGAAACCGGTTTCTAAAACATAGAAAATTAATACGTATATTAAAAAAACATCCAGCAAAACAGTTTGTATCAGCTGGTGGAGTTTAAAAGGAAATAAAGGCCCAACATAACATACTGGATGTCTTCAGAGTTAAGAATAAACATCCACAGCATAAAGAGACATTAAAAACGCTCCCTGAGGGAAAATGTAAGAGATGGAGCTTATCAAACATTTCCTCTACATTCTTTCAAGCGCACGGTGCTTCAGGCCTTTTTGGGACAGTACTTCCTCTCAAACTGAGCGACGTTGAATTTCCGGAGGCAGCCTTTGTAGTTCATGTAGCGGATCTTCCCGAAGACGGGCCTCTCCGCCCAGCCCTGGTCATGGATGCCGCAGATGGACCACATGCAGCCTGCAGAGGGAGAGAGAGAGTGAGAAGATGAGAAACGAGGGACCTCGACCTGTAACTACGCTCCTGCTGTCTCTCACCGACGAAGCCGTTGGGGTCCTGACCGTCCAGCTCGTAGCGGTCGTTCAGGTACAGGGCGATGGAGAGAGCCTCCTCTGGAGAGCCGGTCCACTCCAGGATTTTCTTGGCCCAGTACATCCTCAAGAAGCCGTGCATCTTCCCCTCCACTACCATCTGGTGCTGATGGGGAAACAAGTTTAGTTCAAATAAATGATGAGAAAGAAATGCTAAAAATCACATATTCCCCTTCACAATTATACACTACTTCTTCTGTCTGCTTCTTCTATGCTGTTTTGTAAATTCTTAGTTGAATAAATTTCAACATCTGTGTTGAAGTTTTAGTTATGGACTCTTAAAAGTTCTGAAAGTAGTTAGACCAGTGTTTCTCAGGCCTGGTATTAACGCTTTAGGGTTAATACAACAAATTACAAAAGTGATTCTGGATGCCTCTTATATATTTAATGTGGATTTTATCCTACCTGAGCTCCGTTCCACAGTTTGTCGTGTGTCTGTCCTTTCTCCAGCTGCTCCCGGGTGTAAATGTACTCCCTCTTGTCTTTGGCATGGTCCTTCAGGGTCTTCTGGGCCCATTCATAAGCACCTAGAGGCCACGGCCACAATCCAAGATCATAACAGAAAACCTGAGTTCATTTTTACTGAATTCATTTGGACAAATGTCTGGCACACTACTTCTAACGAGACCCCACTCCCCCCCCACCCCGCATCCTACTGACCTTCCACTTTGTCGTATTTCTCGTTGTAGAAGCAGAAGTTGTCGGTCAGCTCACGGCGCACCACCAGCTCCTCGATGAAGGCGGCCACAGACTCGCTGGCATTTTTCCCGCAGCGCCGGACCTGCAGCGCCACACGCTGGGCTGAAATCTGGCCTGATCAGAGGAGAGGCACAGAAGCGTATGTAGTCGGAGTCAGGCGAAACGAGGAGAAGGACATCAGACTGGACCTAACGGCCTCGGTGAGATCGGTGAAGATCTAACGGAAACATCTCTTGCCTACCGAAGCGGATCCATGGGGAGAGCTGGCTGAGGGCGGCCATGTTGGGGTCGTTGCGCTGGGTGGCGAACAGCTTCAGGCGGACATCGATGAAGGACTCCAGCATGGCCATGCCGGCTTCTGAGCCGGGCTTGGCCCACTGAGGCTCCCCTACTGTCCTGTCAACGTCCAGGGAGGCCAGGGTCTGATCCCAGTCTACAGGCTGAGGCAGAGCAAACCGGTCAAGTCAAAGCAGCGCCGGAACTTCACTCCTAATTGGACTGACTGAACAGATTCTATTTGTTTTTACATGTTTGACCAAAGCTTGTGAGGCTGTTGGTGTGTTTAATTGTGCAAATTTATGTCTTTTTATTTAAATATAAGAATTGTGTTTTAAGTCCATTAAGCTGTTTTTCTGTATCGGCCAATACTGAACCTCAGATACTGGAAGTGAAAAATACAGTATATCTGCTGGTACTTCGACAGCGTTTCCATACTTTTAAGCAGTATTTTGCTATTTTATATGCACAAATATTCAAGTAATTTTTTTTTATTTTATAGAAATGTAAAAAAAAACATACACACATATACATACAAATATTTATATATCTGTGAATTTACTTTGGCTGTTCTCGTGGCAGTGTGTTGGTGTTTCTCTACAGGAGGAAAATCAGTGAGGAACTCAGGCAGAAGGTTGGTGATTTTTCCTCTGATGGTTCTGGCAGAATACTCCAGCTTGGGTGAAGCTGCCCAGCAGGGAACAATATTATGGGCATCAACCTGTCAAAACAGGTCAGAAATAACAAGAGACGGTGGAAACAATACAAATGTAGCTCATTTTATACCGTAGTTCAACACAACGTTAAAAATAAGTGTGACGTGGTATGAAAGGAATACAGTCATTTTTGTTTCCAATGAAGACATAAAAATCAGATGTGAATATCACTGAAATTTAAATATATCATATACTTATTTATATAAACAGAATAAGAAATTGTAGCCACAAATCACACAGCAGACGATGGAGGACTTTGCTCTGGACAATATGGCTGAAAAACCTAAGTAAATAAAAACTTTACTAATCCCATAGGGAAATTAAGATTGTCTGCTGTCTGTATTGATTGTCTGTATCACAATATAAGTGTTTCATATCAGTCGATATTGATAATAGTTGATTATTATTATTTTTTTGCTCCGACATGCTGCCAAACTGCTGCTGTGACGTTTCCTGTTTTATCCAAACAAATTACTCAACAGGTTGTTGCTAGGTAACCAAAGAGCGAGCGAGTTATTTGATGCCACCAACCTAACTTAGATTGGTTGTGAGAGGTTGAGCGGCTAAAGCCTTTACTGTGCCTACATCCCCCAGAATGCTGTGCGGTTCTGGAGGGGAATTCTGTGAAATTATTGAACATTCTATAAGATTTTCATGTTGTGAAAAAAAATAAAGCAATTTACCACTTTACTTCGACTGAACAGTTACACACTTTGTGTTGCTTTATATTATTAAAATCACAGTAAAAGCATTAAAGTTTGTAGCTTCGACACGTCAAAGTTGTGTGAGTTGCGGTGAGTTATTTTCTGTGTGCTCAGCTCTTCCTACCTGTATGAGGGGGACGTCCTTGGAAAGCTTCTTTTTGACGTCGTTCAGCCACTGCTGAGGCTCTCTGAGGGGGGAGAAGTCGGTCACCACGGCGCCCAGAGCGCGATCCGACACGAATCCGGGCAGAACTTCCCCCGGAGCCCCGAGCAGCAGGTGGAACTGGATGTTCAGTCGCTTGCAGTCCTGTTGGGACGCAGACAGGAGAGCCAGGTTGAAGCTCACCGTTCCTCAACAACCTGCAGCTTCTGATTAAAATGCCAAACGACTAACTCTTCCAAAGGTTCCCTTGCAACAGGTTTAACTCAGTTTGCCTCTTCCTGGTTTTGGTTTTTGTTGCATGTGCTTCAGTGTTTTAGAATACCACTGAAATGTAAATAAGCCATATACTTATTTATATGAACAGAATAAGAAATTGTAGAGTAAGGGACAAATTTACTATGTAAGAAAGCAATATTGTAATTAATATTATTAGACATTAGCACCTGTAGTACATGTTATCTTGTCTATTTTTGCCAAACAGGGAAGTGATATTGTCAAATGATATACTTTTATAAACAAGAGCTTAATTTATTGGTTTTGAATGCAGCCAAGTTAAAATACTGTCATACTGTAATTGATTTTTTAAAAATATCATCTTAAGAATATACAGTTGCCACTGTATCAAAAATGGTATTGATTATTTTTTATAGCATCTTATCAAGTTTGAAGGTTTAATATTGCGACAATCGCACTTTAAGCAGATAGCCGCAAATCTCAGGACCAGGAGCTCCTTTCTTAATACGAGGATGATGCTGATACACCACCGAAAATTACTGACTGTAAGGCTGAGTATTACAGCGGGTGTATGAATATCTTGGAGCATGCATCAACAAGTTGAACTCTATGGATAAATAAGCAATGCTTACTGCTGCCTTTATAAGTCGAAAAAAAGTTTGAATTTCTCATTCTGGGCCAATTTAGTGAAAAGAAAAGAAAATTCATCCATCCACTCGTTTTATATACTTTATGAAAACACACAATCAAAGTGTTACCTTTGCGACTTCTTGCAGTCCCTTCAGCAGAAAGGCGTAATGTCTCAGCGTGGACAGATCCGACTTCGGGACCACAAGACAGAAACACACATGCAGTGGCAGCTCTTCCTTTGCAGCCAGCTGCTGCGCACGGATCAAGGCCCAGTTATCTTTATTAGGGTTGGACAGGAGAAGTGAAACATACAGTATAACACACGTCCTCGTGAGTCTGGCAGATTGTCGTGTGGCATATCGTCACCTTGCACCCTCTGGTCTCTCTGCATCCAGTACAGGACGCCCTCCGAACCTTGCTTCATCTTCTCCGTGTCGGTGAGAAACCGCTGGCGCTTCTCGTTGAACTTCATGTCCTTCTTGTCCTCCCGCTGCTGCTTCACCAGGCTCTGCATCCAGCCCGCCGCTTTCTCCGCCTTCCCCAGCTTCGGCTGCTTGGCGCTGGGCTCCTTGCTTCCGGCGGCAGTCGGCGCCTTGCGTTTTTTCTCCGACATGGTTGCTCCGCCGAATGAAGAGAAGAAGAGCGTCGGTCCGCGCGCCTGACCGGGGAGTCGCGCGAGCCTCGGGGCGGTGAGAAGATGAGATCTGAAGAAGGAAAAGAACCGAGGAAACTTGAAGCGCTCGTGAGCAAAAACAAAAGAATTTGCAAAATAAAATAAAAAAGTGAATACATTAATTGGCAAAAACGTGCACAAGCTAATGTTAATGTGTCTATCAGTGAACCAAACTTCCATTCAAGGAGCCCAGCATCAAAACTACAAACCTTTTCCACACACCGAGCAGCATACACGGCCTTCAGGACCGACCCTTTTTATCTGCAGTCAGTCGTGAAAGCCTATTTTAATGGAACAAAGACAAGGAAGCAACCAGAAAACAGCCGCTCAGGTAACCGTCTCCGCTTTACACAACCTCTTACATGAGCGCGCTCGTGACAGCTTTCGTAACACTGTTTTCGTTGGTTTTGACTACACGTCCCATCATGCCTCTCTGAGAAGATCTCCGATGGCCATAACTTATGGCAAGCTCGTTGTGTAATTACTCGATGTTCTTGGCATCAGTAGTGTATGGCAAGATAGTTGTAAAATATCCTTATTCATTTTTGGCTTATAATTCGTAGATATTTGACCCGCAGACAGAAGAATTTAATGTTCAATTAAACAGGTCGCTCTTATTTAGATGAATATTTTGATCACACGTGACTAAATCAAACTTTTAAGACTTATATTAGAAAAAATGGTGCAAGACGTTAGAAAAGGGTTACATTTCTTTATCTTTATGGATATAGAAAACACAAAGGAAAGTTATTCAATTTCTAGGCAGAACGGGACTGAACGCTAACATTCAAATTTAAATCCCTATCATATCCACTCCGTAGCGGTAGGTGGCAGTACACACTTAAAAATCCACAAATAAACCACAAAGAATCGATAGATAGATAGATAGATAGATAGATAGATAGATAGATAGATAGATAGATAGATAGATAGATAGATAGATAGATAGATTCGTATTTATTTATTGTTTTTGAAATGAAACCATCATGAGCTACAGTGTATACCAGCAGATGGCGGTAAAGCAAAACTTCTGTTTTCTTGGCAATCGTCAAAAAGCCCCAGAAGAAGAAAAGGAAAAAGAAGACGAAGAAGAGGAGTCGCTCCTCCTGGAGGAGGTTCCTCTGTTGTGGCGGAGCTCCAGAAGCCAGCAGAACCTTCCGCTGGCTGCTGGTCCGTTTCTGGAGCGGCTGTCCCGGTTGGAGTGATGAAGGACGGTGGTTTCAGCACAACACGGAGGGAAATGACGGCCGTTCCCGATAAAGTCGATATGTCCTTAGGTAACATTCTCCTTTTTTTTACTACCAAAAATAGATTCCTTGCTATGTTAGCATCTGCTTAATAGCATCATGCAGGCAGACTGGATAAATATAAACGTGGTATTTCTCGCTGTTCTCATTTCGACAGATGACATAATTCGCCTAAATAAAAAGGAGAAACAGTTGATAAGAAGACAAGCTAATGTGAACCGCAGGCCGTTCAGGCAGAAAGGCCGTTTGAGTCAAACCAGGAGCGGAGCAGCAGCACAGAGAGGTGGGAGCTAAACCTCCACTGCTACTGCGGCGAGGTCCCGTTACAAATAACTACAAAATGTCATCTGACCAGGAGGTGGCGCGGCTGTGCTAAGGAACAGGAGGGTCCCTCTGCTGGGCCGGCGGCGGGGTCAGGGGGTCATCACCGGGCTGGCGGCCAGGAGGCCCGCCGTCCTGCTGAAACGAGCCGGAGTGCTGAACAAATCAGCAGCCAGCCAGGTAAGACCGAGAGGAGAGGAGCGGTCAGGTCAGGTCAGGTCAGGTCAGGTCAGGTCAGGTCAGGTCAGGTCAAGCAGCTGATGCGTTCAAGGCCCGAGAGGGAATCTGGTGGCCGCAGCAGTGGACATTCTGGACTCCTTCTGTGCTGATAACACATTCAGAGTGAAGTTCTCACAGTTGTAAATGTGAGAGGAGGCCTCTGTCCACAGGAAGTACAGTGTGAAAGTGATTGTTTACTAAACACAGAGCGCCGCATATGAAGCTTCCTGCGGTGGTGAAGTAAAATAACACGTTTATAGAAGCTATGAATGATTCAGCTTAAAGCTGAATGTCATGCTGTCCGTTTCTCATCCATTCATTCACGTTGGACAGGGTTTTTGCAGGTTCTAGTCGAAACCTATCATCTGTAGAAATATCTGTGAATGTTTTGTAAATCTGATTTAAACATGTAATTCATTCTTGTTTTTTACGATTTTCATAATCAGACATCCGACCGGAGACGTGGCTCCATACTGGAGATGAAATTTTGGGAACAATATAAACTTTAGAGTCTATGGAGAATAAGGAAAGGTCGGAGTGAAGCGGCTCTGCCAGCAGCACAGCAGCATCTATGGTGAATCTTTCCCAAACTCGTGGCTCGCATTTTAGCTTTCCATCGAACACCAGATTCTCTCAGTGTCTGTTACGCAGCTGTGAAGTCTGCCGTCTTCCTCTTGATTCTGAAGGGATGTTTATCTTCTTTCTGCTCTTCTTTATGCATTTTAATGGATTAAAATGCATTTTTGTCTTTTTTTTCACCCTGTTCGTCAGAAAGTGCGTCCGCAGACGACGCCCTTCATTCAGCGCTCGGAGGCCCAGTACAGGAGGCCGGAGGTGCCACGGCGGCCGTACCGGCAGCCCGATCCACAGAGAGGCCAGTCGTCGTCATCGTCTAGGAGACCATTCCAGCTGCGGCGACGGTGAGACCCGATGGGCCCCCCCTCAGACACGGCCCCGTCCTCTGGAGCGTTTCCACAGCCTGACTTTCCTCTCTGCAGGCCTCTGCCGGCGGCCCAGCAGACGCAGAGGGAGGCTCGCCAGGCCACCTTCCTGTTCCGCAGGGGGCTCAAGGTGCGCTGCGTTATAACGCTGACATGGCTGAAGTCAGACCTGGTGTTTCCCAATGCGACATATTTAATATGGCCTTGCTGTGCTGTGCAGGTTCAAGCCCAAGTACAGAAGACAAACCTTCACACTCCTCCAGTCAGAACGCGGCAGTAAGTGTCCTCAGTTCGATTGGTTGGATCCATCAGAAAGAGAGGCTGGGCGTCCCTTAAAAGTCTTAAGTTCATATATCTATAATGAACTTAGACCGCCACCTTTTAAATTGATTTAAAAAAATAAACATGCATATCTGTATGCGTGATGCAGGTCTCCTGCTTGCCCACTAGGTGGTGCACGTCTACAGCCGGCAGTGGGATTCTGACCGTTTCTATTGACAACCCGACAGCCAGAACTCAACCAGAGTGAGCGTTCAGTGCCACCTCCTCCGACGTAGAAAGTTCTGTGGAGAGATGACGTACCTTAACACACCTCCGCCTCCAACAGCATTATGTTTAACTTGCTCGTAGGCCCCCTACTGCCTGGACGCTGCACCCGCCGCCCGTCAGCTCGGCTTCGGTTAAGGTGGAGACCGAGGAGAAGAAGGTCCCTAAAGGAGTCCCTCTGCAGTTTGACATCAACAGCGTTGTGAAGCCGGTAACAAGACGTTCGGATTTCTTCCTTCAGGTGATTTTTTTTTTTCCCACCCAGTCATTCATTGGTGTCTGTGTTTTATTTTTTGCATCCCCAGCAAACGGCGATGACTCTGAACGAGCGTTTCCGCATCCTCAAAGATCGGCGCGTCGCCACGGCGCAGAGCGGCCGGGGCAGCAGGTTTGTTACCGTAGGTTAGACCGACGTGAAGGAAGAGACGACGCCCCAAAGACCCTCCGTCCCGCCCCGACAACGCCCCGACGACGGGACGTGTGCCGAGTTGCTGCGATGCCACTGAGAGGGAAGCCTGGATGGGACAAATACGTAGGATTCACACGGCTGCTCTGTTACCGGAACAGTTGGGAAAAGTTTCAATTTTCTCCTCGATGTCGATGTATTCAACTTTTTGTGTTGTGACAACTCAGTGCAGGGGAATATTTTGAACTTTTTATTTTTTCTCCCCATTATGACTCGGAACTGTTAACACTACGAACACTTTTTAAAAAGAATGTTGTTTTCAGATAAAACGACGATGTATTTGCTAGGATGGCGTGCGGCGAAAGAACGTTTTTCTGCCAGGAGTTTTGTAAAGTTCTTTAAATAAAAGATTGTCTAAATACTGATCCTGATACAGCATCATGACCATGACTTCTGATTCTCAGTATCATTTAAGAACAATCACAATTTTCAAGCTCTATATCGAAAACATGCCTGGAGTGTTACCTTCATTCTTTCCAAAGTTTGAGAAATTCTCTAATCTCCAGTGGCAACCATTGAGCTATGCAAAACACCTGGGTGGGCGTAGCCCCGCCTCCTTGGAGCTTTCCCTCTGGGATTAGTTACTTGAACTGTATAATTTCGACCCAAAGAGCAAGTAGCTACTGGATTTTAAAACCAGTTCAGTCTGGAAAAATTAACTTAAAGTGATCAAAGCTAATGGCTAACTTGTCACTTATTAGCTAACGGCTGATAAGACTTACCAGCTAACAAGGGTGGAGTTATGGGGTGTAGTATTTGTAATCCTGACCAGACACGTCTGCTGCTTTGACCAGTTGAATGTTTAAACCAGAGTCGAGCCACAGAAGCAGGTGAGAGCGAGTGAAACCACATCTTGGAATCGGAATATTGCTTTTATTTAAATACAATAAAATTTTGCAAAGTAACAAAACTATTGGCATATGAAATTCAAACACCATTTAACTGAACAAAAACATGGCTCACTTCATTTTGTCTGCGACTAGTGTCGGCAACACTAGGTTTTATTTTCAACTCGCTGCTCGGCAACAGAACCCCCCTTCCCTCACCCCCCCCCAAATCATTTACACTGTTCAGACTATCTTACAAGAGTGCTGAATAAAAATGAGGTAAGAAAGTGGTTTGAAGGTTACAGATCATGCAGAACATGCTGAACAGCAACAAAACTATTTTTGTGTAGAAGGAAGTAAAAAAAAAAAAAATCACGTGTGCATCTCAAAAGAAATTGATTTACACAGCTTTTAATCTTTGGTTGACGTACGTTGAAGTATGTTGGATGATTTCACAGCTTCTCCCCCCTCCCCCTCCCTCCCTCCGTTGGCCCCCCGCTTCCCACAGGAAAACCAGTGGAGCTAAAACTGAAAGTAAAGAGGGGGGCATGGTAATACTCTTAAATTCACTTTAAGATCAAATAAGTGGGTTTTCTTCAACTCCTCCCCTCTTTGCTGGCTTATATTAACATCTGACGTCGACAGGTGCTGTCGCCCATCAAGGCGAATAATACTTTATACTATACAAAAATGTACATTCAATTGAGCTCAAGCTATGAATTGGCAATTGCAGCGTGATATCTGAGTTAGTGTTAAACATTTGTCAGATTTTTTATTTTATTTTGCCTGCCATTTTATTTGTCTTCACAGAGGGCAGCCTGGGAAGAGGCCGAGCTGTTTAAACACTGTAAAACAACAGAAGAAGAAGAGTCAACGGGCTACTATTCAACAGGTTTCATGGAATTGTTCATTTTGTGGAAATAGCAGCCCTGTAATAAATAAACACTAATAACAGTAGAACTCAGGAGGACTGATGCGAGAGTTGGACTTGATGCAAGGTGACGGCAGCAGTGTCGGCGCTCCGACAGAAACAAAATAAAGACTCTCCCAGTTCTTGGATCCCGACATTGAGCAGCTAACCCCTCCCGACTGTCTCGTTTAAAAAAATAAGCACTTTTTTCTACTTCCTGTCTGTCTCTTTTTCGCCGGCGGACCCCGTTGAGCGTGTTTCAGGTCAGGCGGTGCGGTTTGGGTTTGGTTCTGAAGCCGCTCCAGCCTGCTTGCCACGCGCTCCTCTCATACTTCCTGTTAGCCTTTCTCTCTCTCTCTCCCCGTCTCAAACACACACACACACCCTTTGATGATTGCATTAACACTGGAAAGGCCCACAGTACAGACGCGCATACATTTCAAAATCAGTTCAGTCTCCCTTGCTAACACACATACACACATGCGTGCCTGCGCGCGCGCGCGCGCATACACACACACACACACACACACACATAAGCACTGTACTTTGTGGTCAAGCTGGTGGCTAAAGACTGTTTCTTTCTTTTTAATTTCACATATACTACTTATATTAAGTTGTACAAGGAGATACTTTGTTTCTGCCCTGTGCGAAGCAGGGCAGACGCACTTCAAGCGGAGGTGACGTTGGGCTGCGGTTGTTGGCCAGCGTCCAGCTGAGTCTGGGGCTGCTGAGGCTGGAGCTGCTGGGGTTTGGGGTGGAGCTGCTGGAGGCCGGGGGCGGAGGTGGGCCCAGGTGTGGCGGCGGCGGCGGCGACGGCCGAGGCGGAGCCGGTCTGAGCCGTTAGCTGAGACAGCTGCTCGCTGTTAGCCAGAGATTTGAGCACGGCGTTCTCCCGCTCCAGCACTGAGTTCCTCTCAAACAGCTCCTTGATCTGCTCCCTTAACACCTCCACCTCCTCACGCACTGCATACATCAGATGGCTTTTCACCAGGTCCTGCACAGAACACACGGAAAGGAGCAGGTGGGTCAACAGGCCAATTACAGCACCGCACGGAAATTACATGATTTTATTAAAAGTTGGTTTATTTCAATTATTTAATAGAAAAGCTGAAACTTAATTGAATCATAGATTCAGTTATTTGTTCATTTTAGCGACTGACAGCTAATGTCAACCCAAAATTTTGTTTCTTTAAGAATTGGAGTATTACTAAAAAAAGATAAAAAAAAAAAATATTAGGAAAAAGTTTTGCTGAGCATTTTCTTTTTTGAACAAAATAAAAAAAAGGCTGGGAAAATGAGCGTTCCTAGTAATAAAGGCAAACATGGAAGACCGTATTCATGTTTTGATTTTATATATTGGAAATTTCTGACGACTTTGTTCATTTCATTTAAATATTCTATTAATTTTATTGTTCAGAAGGTAATAAAAGGTAAAAAAAAAAGCAACATTTTTAGTAACTTCTATGTGGTGTTGAGATGAACACAGTCATGAGGAACGATGCCGACTCAGTAGAGCAGCAGATAATTATCCGACTAAAAGCATATAAGGAGAAAGTTGACAGGAAGGAAGACATTTGGAGAAAAAGATTGTAAAAAAAATATCCAAAGTCAAAAGCAATGAAAGTTTCCAATCCAACTCAGCAGAATCACATAGCGACTGTCTCCATATCACGCTGCACTGATGCAGTAATTCACGCAAAAGGAGCCCCAACCAAATAGTACAGTACATGGACATACTCCACATATCTGTATTAAAATATGTTTCATTTGTTCTGATGTAATATTTTAATTTTCTAAGAAACTGAATAGTGGGATTTTGCAAGCTGTAAAGTCCATACTTCATCTAGATTTATCTCTCATGAATCTAAATAAGTTGGAAGTTTCACTTCTTGTTATGAATTAAATAAATTACAATTCTGATGATTTTAATTAGTATATTTTCTTATAGAGAACAAATAACTGATGAGCTTACCATTGCCTGTTCAATTTTATTATCAATGGCAACAATGTTGGTTCCAGAGGCACTGAAAGAAAAAAGAAAGAAGGAGTTAGATCAGCTTTAGGTTCCCTGAAGAAGTTGGTCATTTATCCTGAAACAACAACAAACCCAATACAAGAAATCAATCTAGACAGTGTGGGTAGCACCAGTCAGTACGTATATAAAGAAAAAAGTTATTTTATAACATAGTAAAGAGGGTAAACATTGTCTTTATGATACAGAATCGGTGTTAAAATGTCATAATAAGATCAGAGATTTTCTGGGCACTGCTATGTCCTGGCCTCTGGAGGCAGCACTGATCATACACAGGAAGGAAACAAAGTAGTGAAGATGGAGAAAACGAACTTGGTTATAATGGCACAATAATTTATAGGAGGAACATCCGATATGTCTGGCAATATTTAAAGATAAAAAGGAAGGAAGTGGAAGGAACGGCTTTTAAATGAAAAACGTGGAAGATAAAATCCAGTAAAAGAAACCGGCAGAAGAAATCATTTATTAGGAGCAGTTTGTTCCCTACAATAATAATAACTAACAGGAAAATAGGACAACAATTTTTACTGTAATCTCATTGAGTTGATTCTACACAGTATTGACTCAGGAGGCGTGAATACAAACAGAATAAAATGTATTATCCCACAGAGGGGAAGCGTAGGTGTGTAACTGCAGCATCGAGACATGTAGGTTTACACTAAAGTCTTCCAAAAGTGTTATAAAAATATATAGAACAAGATTACAAACAACAGCAATAATAGTAATGATATACTGCACAAGATAATGATACTGTGCAGTTATCAGAATAGAAATATAAAGTATAAATGAGCAGGATGATTTTGATTTATTTAAACTTCTACCATTTCACAACTTGTGTTGGTTTGTCACATAAAACACTGAAGTGTGTGGAAGTGAGACAAAATTCGAATCCTTTTTGAAAACACTCAAGTATGGGAAAAATTACTTTTCTCCACTAGAGGGCGACAGAGAGCTTCATGTACAGCTGCATCAGCCAGACTTGAACCAACTGTCCCCCACTGCAGAAGAAATCTGTAAACTGTTGTCCACAAACTCTCACGAGTTTCTGAAACACAATATTTTTGTAAGATGTAAAGCTCAATCCCAGCATGCCCTGCAGCACAGTCCCCGTCTCGTCAGCCCCTGAACCCTACCCTCGACCCCCTACTGGGGACAAGATGTCCTGTTCCTCCGCAGTCCGTCCGGCTGGTGAGCGCGGAAGAACTCGGCTGATTGTTATCAGAGGGATGTGCTGGGGAGGAATGCTTCCCATACCTCTGCTGCCATGACGCTCTGTCACTCATTTTATTCTCTCCTTCCCTGATTCATTCCAAAGAAACGACTAAGCTACATGGTCCGCCCGGCCACCTGGCCTCACGCGGCTCCTGAACGCCCGCTATGAGAAATCCACTCTGCGACACACCCCCATTGCTGCAAGACAGAAATTTATTATCAATTCTTTCCCCCCCATAAACCACATTATCCCCCCACCCAACCACCACCACGAGAACCAACTGTTTCATAACCCAAAGCTACGAAAAATGTGTGTTTAATTTAGGCAGTGAGCTCTCCTAAACTTTTCCTCCCTAATGGAATTTTTTTTTCTTCCTCAGAGTCTATAAAATAAAGAGCTGATGGACTCTGGGTTCCACCCTTGTTGCTTTTGACAGTACAGAAAACTAAAAACACACTCTGTACACCCTACTGCTCCGCACTGCCCCAGTGTGTTTGGGTTCACACCAGCACACTATTAGCCTACTTCTGGAAATGACATAACTTGATTTGTAATTTGAAGAGACAATGGCACAAACAAACCACACGAAATGTCTCTTATACCTCTCCAATCAGATCTGAGCAACACTTAATTTGCTTACTCAAACATTCTCGTGTTTGTGGTTAGATGTTCCACAGAGGTACCCTAAAATCATTCACAGATAACCCAAACTGCAACGGATCTTCTGCTGTGGTTCCTCCTCCCAGAACTCCCAATGATCTCACTTCTACAGTGAGAGAGAAAGAAAGAGAGAGAGAATGAAGCAGTCTTCCCTGGAGCTTTTGATGCAGAACTCCTGTAATCACATCAGGGACTACAAGACGAGGAAAATTCGAAACACCAGTGCGTACCGTCAGTGGGACTTATGCCAGTGACGGATCTGTAACTATGGTGACCGGAAAACATCGATAACACAACAGTCGTTCCTATGGAGTCGTAGAAGATTTGTGGGCTCAGATTCTTGTTAAACCCTGAAGGTTTGGGTTGATGCTCACGACTTTAGCTACAGATGTAGTAGTTGTGCTGATGCAAGCAGAGAAACAAAATCTTATCAATGCCATATTAGGACACCATCTGGTAATCAAAGAACTTCCAAGAACAACCGGAAGTTATTTCAGGTAAGCAGGAGGAGAGGCTTCTGCAAACCACACGAGTGACAGCAGAAATGTCTTTATGCTTTTGGGAGAGAAATCAATACAGAAATCCATCTGTCCTCAACTCAGTCCCCTCAAAAGGAGACTGTGTTGGTACTGCAGTGTGTAAAGTTGAGCTTCTGAAGCTAAAGGGCTGGGCTGAAATGAAACAGAATGCTAATGTGGGTTTCAGCTTACTGTTGATTGTGCAACAAATACTTCTGTAAACCTCTACATCAACACGGCTGACATTTACAAGCTCCGCATACGGGTTCCCATACAGCACTGGCAGTTAAACAGGAATGGCAATAAAAGTCCACTAGAGATAGCAAAGTAAAGAAGGCCGAGAATCTCATGGGGCCATCAAATTGTTGTCATTTGTGACGGATCTGCTGATTTGTTTAAGAGCAGCAGGGTTGTTGCTGTGGCAACGTGCTTTACAGTCAGCCTTCCTGGCTGATGAGACGAGAGCAGAGATCGGCAGGCAAGATCCTGACGTTATGGCGTTGCATAGCCTCACCTGGTCAAAGGAGATGTACAGTACATTCTCAGCCCTTCAACCTTTTCCCATATATTGTCAATGTATCAGTAGCTGCGTTTCCATTGCAAATGAGTGCAAATAATTGAATATATTCTGCTGATATTCTGCACGTGTCGTGTTTCCATTAAATAAGAAATTAAAAATCACACTAAATAAGCTTGGTCCCGCAATAAATCACTAAAAATTATGGCAGCGTCAGATATAAACAGTTACATGAGAAATAATAATAATTCATCCATGGTAGTACTGCTCATCATCCATCAGTCATCAGAGGTGAGACATCAGCGTCTTATTCAGGTGTTGGACAATCTTCTTACACTAGGGACTTGTGCTGTGTATTAGGGAAATTGTTCCCTGTGATTTTACAGAAGAGCTGCAGATTCGACATGTTTGACTGACGCACAACTTTTTATGGACTTCATTTCCTTTTTATGTCTTCTGACTGCACACGATCTGAAAACCCCCAAAACAAACCATCCTCCTGCTACTTTCTGTTGTATTTTTTTCTGAGAAACTGTCTACAACTTCCCTGAGGGTAAATCTCAAAGGGATGAATTTACATCATGTGACTCACATGATGTAAATAGATCTATTTGAATGTGGCAGAAAAACCACCTCATTGTAGCAAAATAAAAAATAACGAGTTTTTTCAACATTGATGTGTTTCCATTGAGCAAATTAATTTTTGTAACTCCAATTTGTGCAATGAACTAAGTTTAATTGAAACACAGCTTATTACACATAAACTCAAACAGTGCCAGCTTGAACAGGTAATGTGGTTTTTCCAACATGTCTTGGGAGGTTTGCAGTTGTGCATAACACAGATGAACTCCATTTACAAGTTATGAGACTTTTGATTAGCATCTCAGAAGCTCAAATTATACCTGAACTATGACCCCAGATTCCAGAGGAGCTTAATAAGAGGTTGATGTGTAAAGAGAAGCAGCAAAAGCAAATGAGATGGATCAGCAGCGCTTGCCCAAAAACTGCTGATTTCTAAGACTGCAATGAATGATTATCTTAGTAATCGATAATTCTATCAATTATCTGATGATCAATCAATCAATCTGATGATGAATTAAGTTATTGAATAAAAAAAATGGCACATGGTGCAGATTTTTCATTTGCCCATCTAACTATTTATATACAATATTAGAAATGTAGAAATGCACTAAGGGATGCAAATAAATTATTTTTAAAATAAAATATTTTATTGTCTCAAATGCAATAACATAACATTCTTTTAGTGAATCTTAGGAGTTTATGATAAAACATGGTGGTTTTTACCTGAAAGGGAATATTTAATATTTTTTGTACAGGTTTGGATGAATTACTGGTCCGAGTACGTTGTTTTTTCAACAATGTCAAGCCTTCTTTAGGCTGGACAGTCTAGCAATCGATTAACCATTAACTGAACTTCAAATCAACAATTGATTAATCACGGTTAATCGTTGCAGCCCTATTTGTATAATTCTGGACATATTCCTGTAAAATATTTCTGCTTTTTAGATATGGAGGTGTTGGCATGTCCTGACAGTCATGAAAACATCATACAGCAACAGTCTTCAGTCAGAGGCCTCTTGATACCTGCTGCAAGACTGAGAGAGATTTTTCTTGCCCAAAGATTTTCAGTCTCAATGACTCTTTGAAGATACTTGGATAATAAGAGTTACAAAAATAATTTTTCCTTTGGAATGAATAAAGGGTATTCAAATTAAATATAGTATGGGTGTTTTTCTCATTTCAGTCGACAGGCAACTTCCATCGGCTGCTCTAAATGCGCTCTTACACAAGCATGCACCATGAGTCGTCAGAGAACATAAAGAGGAAGTACAAAAATTGCAACCAACTAAGCTTCAAAGCATAATTTGGGTGGCAATGTCATGCAAATGAATCGAGTTGTAAAACTACTGAGGGTCACATCGCATTTCTATTTAGAGCTTCATCTCAGCAAACAAGGCATAAGGAAATCAAATGACCAGGAGCTGGTGGGTTTGTGGTGAGAACCCAAGACTGCGTGGGGATAAAATAGGAAGTAGTTGACTGTTTATAAACCATTTACTGAAACTTTTTCTGCACTTGTAGCATTTCTAGATCTAGATGTAGATCTAGATCCTTTCAATTGGTAATTCAAAAGAAAAGTTCCACATCATCAGAGCTGGTTGTGTCCTCCTTGTAAAAGAGCAGGTAAAACTCAAAGTACCTGTTTTCAAGTTGCAGATGCCAGTTTGCCAAGTTATTTTCATTCCGTCTAAAAGTAACAAAACCCAATCGGCTAAAATGGCATATTATTAGAGAGGTAATTACTTATCATCACTCTGCCCATTCCTGCACTAACCTACAAACATACTCTTCACGACTACCTTCCTACAAATTTGTTTGCCTGAAGACAACTCAGCCCTTTTGTTTGCCTCAAAGCACTTCAGAGAGTCTATTGACGTTTATTGTAAGAATGGAACTCTAAGACCGATGGCACAGCACCACTGTGAAAACACACAACAAATAAAGAGCAGACCTGCAACTATGAGGAGTTGTGGGGGGGGGGGGGGGGGGGGGGGGGGGGGGGGGGGGGGGGGGGGGGGGGGGGGGGGGGCGGGGGGGGGGGGGGGG
>CAEGAF010061952.1:0-18925 GCA_903067075.1 Micropoecilia bifurca
CAATGCCTGTTTTGTTTTCTTCTTGGAAAAAGTTATTAAAAACAAGTTTTTGTCTAAATTAAGGTGAATTCATGGTTCCTTTTTTCACATAATGTAACGGTAGTGTTTATGATAAAAAAATAAATAAATCATAACTATGTGATCGGTAGCGGGGATCAGAATCGGCGATCGGCCCTCAGGGGTGATCGGTATCGGCAGAAAAAAACCTGATCGGCACATCCCTAATTTAAATGACAACTTTTTATGAGCTGAGTCACGCTGTGGGAGTTCTGGTGGAGCTGGCAGCACATTGCCTGAAAAAACAAAAACAAACCATCATCCTTCAGCTACTTTTTGTGGTCTTTGATGTTTTGGTCAGTAGCAACATCCGGGTATTGATCATGTGACTTGTGTGATGCAAAAAAGTGTCTCCATTATAGTTTTGCGAAATGCATCTATTTCAGTCAAAAAAGAAACCCACCTTGTTTTCCATTATTGAAAAACAAGTTTTTTGGGTGCGTTTCTTTTAAGCACGTTTGTTTTTGTAATTTCATGATTAATGGAAACGCTGCTACTGTGTCGCTAGACGTGTTTCCATTTTAAATGTGCACAAAACTTTGCTGCTTTTCCGCTAATGTTGAAAAAACACAATTTTGCAATTGCAGTGTTTCCATTAAAGAGAAAAAGTTTAAATTTACACGTGAATAAGTTTGCTCACACAATAATTTGCTACAAAACATGCCACGTATACCACTTTCTGTCGTCTTCACTTTTTTCTTCAGTAGTAACATTCAGCTGTTTTCCATTGCTGTTTGGTAAAAAACGTTTGTTTGGTTGTTGTTGTTTTTTTCAAAATTGGCATGTTTCCAAATGTATTTTTGTAATTTCAATTTGCAC
The DNA here is from genome assembly GCA_903067075.1 of Micropoecilia bifurca. NCBI lineage: Eukaryota > Metazoa > Chordata > Actinopteri > Cyprinodontiformes > Poeciliidae > Micropoecilia > Micropoecilia bifurca. The sequence continues at coordinate 877 of CAEGAF010061952.1, forward strand.
AATTCTACAGTTAATGAAAATGCAGCTATTTTCTTGTCAAGAAGGACAAGACACTCTTGTACCACAACACTCTTTTTAGAAAGGAAAGGAAGATCAAAACATCCACTAACCAAACTGGAGTTTGAGGGTCAGAAGGAAATAAGTGCAAAATTTGCAAATGGCACAACAACAACAAAAAAAGAAGAAACAAACTTCCAAAAACATTCCACATCCAAAAAGTAACTCCGTAATGAGAGGACTTGTTCAGTCCCTTGTCATTCTGGGTTCTAGCGTGAGCCACAGCAGTGTGGCAGGTTGTTTCGGCACTGACCTTTTTGTTGTAACACCACACACACACACACCACCAACAACCCCCAGTATAAAGGGAAAGTGCCACACAAAGAGCTCTATTAACAGAGAAAGCAGATATAATGGGGAAACAAGATGGGCCTGTAATGGGGACAGGCAGGGCTGTCAGCATGCATAATGTAACAGTCATGTTAAAACAACACTGGGCTCTGTGCCCCCCCCCCACCCCCACTCCCTTCAAACACACACTCACACACACAGAAATCGTAGCAGCCCAATATGAAAAACCCAAGTTATTAATTCATAGACCGGTCTTCATCTTTGAAATATTCTCCAAGCACAGTGCACATTTCTCTTGCAAGGATGGGAATCATTGTTGTGTGTAATTATGGAGACAATGTTCTGAGGGATTATCAAAGAAGTAAGGGGGGCTGGGGGGAGATAAGAAAGAGGCAGATGAAGAGGGTGCGGGGGACTAGAAGAAAAGGAAGTGGAAGGGGATGGAGAGGTAGTGAGAAGACAGAGACGAGGATGGAGAGAGGAGGGGAAAAGATTACCCCTTCTCTGTTTGTTAAACTAACGCCGCCGCTCCCTTCGTTCTCCTCCCTCGTTCCTGCGCTCGCCGTATTAGCATGATAAAGACGTGGTGAAATAGGGCAGCCGGCAGGTCTTTGGACACGGAAACAATGCTATCGCCAGAACAGGCGTCTGTACAGCCACCGAGGGACTATACACACACCGAGTCTCACGCACAAACATTCATGTACCCGCCGATATAAACCCAAACATGTAAACACACACAGAACTGTGGATTACAATGCCCAAGAGGATTTGAACAATCCAAGGTAGCATACGGTAAAGTCTCCAGGCTGACTTCTGAACACGACGACTGCAGGTGTGTCTCGTTTTGGATTTCCATTTGTGCTTTGAAAAAAATATCTCCCTTCCAGTAAAATCAGAATGGGAATTCATTATCAACACTTATACGTATCTCAATAAATGATTCAAGTCACAATTAAAACTCGATGGATGAGTAGGTGGACTTGTGCTAAGCTGCTCTTCAATTCTGTCCAGTGTTAAAGGGGCAGTATTGTGTTTTCCAGGCACATAGTGTCATATTATAGCACAATCAAGTAACTATGTTATCTTCAGTAGTTATAAAAATGTTGTACATGTCAAATATGAATTAAACGTAGTTTGACTTCATAGTTTATTGCCTTGAAATTGGGCCTCTGTCTCTTTAAAAACTCCTGTTCTTTCTGAAACTCTGCCTGCAGGAAGTCATCACAAGATTACTCCTCTATTAACCCTTTAGCAACATTTTTACCAGTGCTTCACTGAGAAGTAGCTCCTATAATGAGCTGAAGAGATGTGCAATTCCACCAGATGTTTGCTAACTGGTGCTAGCTTTTGAAGGTGCTGAGTGGGGAAGGCTGCTCTGAGGCAGGAACTGCAGCTCAGAGGAGGAGCTTTGGGTTAAAGGCAGAGCTAGGCCCATTCAGGCATTTTACATAGCTCAATGGTTGCCACGGGAAATTAAAGAATCAAGGAAATGTGGGCGTGGGGTTGTGGAGGCAACAGAGAAGGAAAGGACATCTTGTCCTTTCCCTCTCTCCAGCCACTTGAGTCAGCTCTTCCAGGAGAAGAGGCCAGCTGAGAAACATAGATCGTCCACCGTGTCCTGAGTTTTCCTCTCGGTCTCTTCCTGTTGACATGTGCCCAGGACACCTCATCAGAGGTCTAGTAGGAATCATCTCTAGATACCTGAGGCACCTCAACTGGCTGCTCTTGATGTGCAACTTTATTCCGAGACCCTCTTGGATGATCAAGCTTCCCACCCTATCTCTAAGGTCCTAGACACTCTGAGGTCACCCACAATCTTGTTCTTTTGGTCAAACCCAAAGCTAAAGACCATAGATAAGGGTAGGAACACAGATCAACTGATAAATTGAGAGTTTCTCCTATTGACTCAGCTTTCTCTTCACCACGACAGATTGTTACAGTGTCCACTTCACAGCAAATGCCACACCAACCAATCTACTGCTCCATTTTAACCCAAAGTACTTCCAACTCCTCTACTTGGGGAAAGAACTCTTCCCATGACCCGAAGAAGGCACTCTAACCTGTTCTGACTCAGGACAATGTCCTTGGATTTAGAGACACTGATCTTCATTCACTCCGCTGCAAACTGCTCCAGCTAAACTTGGTAATCCCGCCTGGACAAACTCAACAGGACCACTAAAACAGATCCCCTCGACATCATGGAAAGTAGAAGGGTTGGATAACATTTGCACCATAAACAAACCACTCGAGTTCGTTTGAAACCAACCCAAAACCGCCTCTTCCAAACGGTGTTGTCAGGGCTGCTGTGGTCCACAACCAGGTGCTGAATTCAGATTTACTCAAATGGGCCTCACTAAGGAGTGGTGGTAGAAGAACCAGTTAGATTTTTTTTAGTTTATAAACTAGTATGAAAACACCCAAGTTTATAAACAAGAAAGAGATTAAAACTTGAGTTTGAGTGTTCATGACAAACAGTGGTGAATAAAAAATATTTTTAAATATATTTTCAAATAATACATTTTTGTCACACATTCTAGTAGATTTTTGCTTAAGAATCTTTCTTATTCATCCAAAACTTTCATTGTTATTTATTTATAACTAGATTTTCGGGGGAAATCAACTTCATCCAAGTAAAAAACCTCACGCACATAAGTGAACACAATCCTCTCCTTTATGGATGGTGCATTTCCACAGATCTGTAACTTCCTGTGGGTCAGACACGGAGCCACGGCCCTGTGGGACAGCAGGCCACCCCGCCAGCGCAGCCACAAACTGAGGCTCAATTCTCCGTTCGCCTTCCCCTCTTTTTCTAAAGAAACAAAAAAACAGTACGGGTCACAGAAGGTATACATGAAAACCTGAGCAGCAGTGCACACACAGCGGCACGCTGCACCGGTCTGAATGTAAACAGACGATATGGAGCAGCATGGATCACATGCAGCTCGTCAGGCTGTGATGGTCAGCCAGCCAAAACTCACACACTTGGTTCACTCATCACATTCACACACAGGGACACATTTTCCATGAAGAAAAAAACTGGAAGAAATAAAAGAGATGTAAAAATAAACTGCTGATGTGTTAGCATACACAGAAAAATGTTATGATCAGATTCACAGGATCCACTCAATGAACTGCAGCCTCAACAAGATTTTGGATTACTTTACTTTAACCCCTTAATTTCCACCCTCAAAATGATTACATGCAAGTCAATAGCTGCATTTCTGTTGACCTTAAAGTTGCACAAATTGTAATCATGAAAACAAACACTGCAATTTTGTCTTGTTTGGATAAAAAAAAAATGTGCCGATAGAAAGAGGTGTTTTTCTTTGGCTTTATTGAAATTGGTTTATTTCGCAAAACTGCAATGGAAACATTTCCGACAATGAAAAAAAGAACTCAAAACCAAAGTGACAGATCAGAACCAAAGTCCTTCATATGACATGACTGGCCCAGAAACTTTATTTTCAAATTGTACAAATAAATCAGCTCATAAAACCTGTTGTTGTAGCTATATGACTGTAACTCTAATTTGGCTACTGAATTTAATTTAAAGGGGCAGTTGTCATGATTTCAGTTCAGTTACTCTCTCTTCCTCTCTAGCTGATTTAAATAGTTGTTCATCACATTTCTACTCAATGACTGATGCCTTCAAGCCCTGATTCATGTTCAAGGAGTTTCTGGTTTTTGAGCCTTCATGCTTCTTCTATTGTTTTTGCCTAGTTCTTGCTGGCATTTGACTCCGTCTTCAGTCTAGTGTATTTTGGATTTTCCTTGCCTGAGACCCTGGACTGTTTTTGACTACAAAGCATTGGATGGTGGATGTTTGACTCTGTCTGAAGACTTGAGGCCCTCAAACCCTCCAATTTTCTGCTCAACCAACGATAGTGGAAAATTTTAAGGTTTCTATATGATAATGAGTAAAACAAGTCGATAACTTTATTGTAATATCCAGGCCAGCGAAACAGCTTCAGAAGACTTTCCCATGAGTACATGCATCGCACAAGAATTTATTTACTCATAATCAGACAGTAACCTAAAAAATGTTCCACTATTCAGCCTTCCCAAGGCTGGATTCTCAGCCGTCATTCACTCAACTTTGTTGAGTGAATGACGGCTGGCGGCTCTGTTTTTGTGTTCCAGAGCCGCCAGTGCAACTATATCTAGCAGGACAACTTCAATACCATCACATTGTGTCTAATAATAGGACCTATTAACCTAAACGAATGTCTAAATGACAGTTTGCCTAATAAAAAAATTGCAAAAAGTTTACAAAAGTTGTCAAGAGTCACACAAAAATACAAGTAACTCATAAGTTCTCTTTTTTTAACTAAATTTGCACCTAGTTTGCCGAATCACTCCGAGTCGAGGTGTATGTTTATGTGGGAAACGGGAAAAAAGGTATTAAAGTGTGATAATTGGCGATCTCATCCCAAACACCTGTAATAGACCATTCATCACACAGCACGTCCCTTCATACACACACACACGTTTCAGATTATCCGTCTCTGATTTGCTCTCGTGTTCGCACAAAGAGCTTGCGAATGTGTCTGTTCTGCCTGTGTTGTATCAGGTGCGTGTACACAAACGCACAACGTTCACACGCAAAACTGCCAGAAAACATGTAACCGGTAAGTCCCAGAGCGTGGAGTATATCAGACAGGAATTACAGCTGTCATTATCACATGTAAAGAGGTTTGCACACACGCACACACATGTAAAAAGCCTTTCTCTTTCACAGACATTGTGAATGACACGTCGCAGGAGCAAAACACTGACAAAACAAATTCAAACATCTCTCAGCTCTGTGATTGTGGTAAACTGAAATGCATCAAACATACATTATGCAGCACATGCAAACTACTTCTGCCAATCATGCACACGTCCCTAATCCATTTTTCCTACCCTTCCACCCAATCTTCTCCTTTTTCCCTCAATCCTCTTTTAAGGATCTTTCTCCAGCCTCGATTTCGGTCCCTTGTTCTCCGTCTCACGATTGGTTTTGTGTTTTCATATCCATTTCATATGGATTCAGGAAGGAGGCAAGCAGATTGTTTAAAACTCTGTGATTGCGATAAAAGCTCAGATATCACTTTCCTGGAGCGCTAACTGAAACTTAATAAGCCACATTAAGCTGTATTAATCATGTGGGTTTGCTCATAAGAGAAACACATTTTACACACTGTGTTGGTGTAGATGTTCCAGGTTATAGTAAGACGATTCAGCCGTCACCCAAAGGACTTTTTCAGCGTTAGTATTATAAGTTTTCCAGGCGCACAAAGTCATTTTGTAGCACGATCAAGTAACTATTTGTCATCAGTTGTTATAAAAATGCTGTTTATGTCAAATATAACTTTAAAAAAATTTGGCTACCTAGTTAAACGCCTTGAATTTGGGCATCTGTCTCTTTAAAAACTTTCAGAAACTCCACCTTCAGGAAGTCATCACAACCATTTGTGCCGCCTGGATGTGCTGGTCCAACCAGGCGTTTTACACAACTGGATGGATTTGAATTGAAAGAATCAAGGCAACACTCTACATTTACTCCTCTATTAACCCTGTTAACCCTTTAACAACATTTTTGCCAATGTTTCACTGAGACGTAGCTCATATAATGAGGTCAGAGCTGACCGCATTATAGGAGGTCATTAGCTCTAATGATCAGTTCTGCCAGGTGTTTGCTAATTGCTTCTGGCTAGTCTGAAGGAGTTGCGGGGGAGAGCTGCTCTGTGAGGAGGAACCTTGAAACTGCTGCAGCTCAGAGGTGGAGCTTTGTTCTCAAAGGCGGGGCTGAGTCCACCCAGGTGTTTTACACAGCTGGATGGATTTGAATTGAAAGAATCAAGGCAATACTCCAGGTATATTTTGATGAGAAAATAACATAAAATTATGTAAATTTCAAATTACATAATACTAACCCTTTAAAATTACCCCACACAACATGACATTTACTCCTTATTCCATCATTACGGTTTTGCATCCAATATTAAAAACCCAGCAATGGAACTAATTTCTGCTATATGATTTTTTCTCAACATGTGGGAAAATGGTACCTATTTGAATATGCACAGTGTAATAAACAGATGTGTACCTCTGGGATAATCCAGCACAATGTGAAAGTGGGGCTCTCGTCTGAACAGGATACTAATTTCACCTGGAGTTTTGAGTTTCGCATCTAAAGACAAACTTGAGTTCTTTCTCCTGGGACGGGGCCCTGCTGACAACTATTTATCTGACCTCTGAACTTTGAGTTCCTTGATTGTGAGAACGAAGTTCATGCCTGTTTACATAGCAAATCTGCAATAGGAAATTACGAACGAAGGGGAAATTCACAAAGGATTAAGAGACAGAAACAGAGAGAACAGGTGAAGTCTATACGTTTGGCTGGATGAGAGAGGAAGACGGAAGGTAAGAGTCAGTAGCAGCAGGGATGAAAGACAGATGGTTTGTGGTGGAAGTGAGTGAAGAAAAGGGGAAGAAATAATTCTTCTTTGGAGTCCCAGTGAGGACATAATCAACTGCTTTTACCTGGAGACGGCCTCACTGTGAATGTGTGCTAAACAAATGAATGGAAGCCTGTTGCATTTATTATTATCCCTTTTATCGTACGTTTTAGTCGTACAATAAGATTTTCTGTATTTCTGTGTTACATATGCAAATGTGGCATTTAACAAAGGAATCCAACACAAGGGTTAGATTATGTCAGCTAGAATGTTTTTAAAGGCCAAAAATCTGAAAGCTGCCAATGTGAATTCAGGTGCAGTTCAGTTCTTTTATTGTATGTTTCTGTGTCTGGTCATATCCAATAAATTTAAAAAATGTGTGTCATGAAGGCTTGACTGATTAAAAGCACCTTTCAAAAGTAACAACCTTTAAGTAGATGTTAAAAACACATTTTATTGAACCCACATTTATTAGAAATGTTTTATTGATCTGTCGTGGTTTCATCAGCTGTAATCTGAAAAATCACCCTAGAGAACAGAAATAAAGGCTTGAAAACATCAGTCTGTTTGAAATTAATCTATATAATGAGTTTCACAAGTTGAAATAATTTAACTTTTCAATAGGAATAAAGAGAGGCTCCCTTTTAATATCGTTGAAAAGCAGCCATTTTGAGAAATGCAACATTTGACACCAGGTAGTTGGTTTGAACTGCCTGCCCCTTTTGCCTGTTTTCTGTGGCTAAGCTGAATTATATTTGTTTTTTCTAAATGCAATTTTGAGTATGGAGACGTCATAATCCATTTTAATTGTTGTTGCGGTGGTTTCGTTTGTTTATTTTGAACCGGAGGTAAACGATATGGACTTTGAATTCTATCACGATATTTTTTGCAGCAGAAACATCTCCAATAACATCAGCTTTGTTTTTTAACATTAATGCAAATTTATCAAGACAACAATAAATAAAAATTCTTATCACAGTAAGAAATCTCCACGATAAATGATATGATAAATGCCCAGACCTATTTAAAATGTTTTCCAATTCCAGTGTTTAATGTTCTTTAAAAATGAACGTTCTTTTTACCTTCAAGTGGGTATACTTGAATTAATAAGCCATTATTATTATAATTATTATAATTATCATTACTATGAGTTGAAAATGGTCTCAAATTGACAATATTATTGTTTATCACAATCATTTCTGGGACAATTTATCTTTTAATAAAATGTATTTGTGCTCAGTTGCTACGTTCCACTGCACAGTTTTACAGTGAACCATCAGAGCAGATCTAATGTATTAACTTGGCTCAGGACGTTTTCCTGTGACCTGTGCCGGGTTGCCATGTCTGCATGGTGGTGCCCCTCCTCTTCTCAGCTTCCTCTCATCCTCCCTGCTGAAGGTGAAAGGTCGGGAAGACTTCGGAAGCGTCTTGTGTGGTGATGTTTGGGACGCGCGGGAGGGGGGTAATGTTACCCTCCTCCAGAGGGACATCACCTAACACACAAAACTCTCAAGATACACACCTAACGACCTGACAGGCTGGTCAGCTGCGTCGGAGAACTAATTGTTTTTAGATGAGGCAACTTGAGGAGAGGCTCCGGAAAGGGAGGACGGACAGCAAAGGACCGTAAATTAAAGACGTCCCGGATATTTGGTTTCCACATGGGTTCAAATGAGAAAACGGCAAACACTTCTTTTTTTTTAATTTCTGGATGCCTCTTAACTCAACCACACGTACAGACACAACTCGTCCCCAAAATAAAAAAAGTATTGTGATGCATGTTTTGAAGTGTCCAGCAGTCTGTCCAGCGGGGGTGAGGGGGGGGGGGGGGGGACCAGGGGAAAAAAAACTTCAATGATACCCAATTCAGAGAGCCACTCTGCAAAACAAACCACTCAATAAGCTGGAGGTAATGGAGACTTGCAGGTCAGGCTTTACAGCAATATCATTACCGCACACAAAAGCACGCGCACCACACTTCCACTCCCATTGTCTGGGCAATACTTATTAGCGCCCGTGCTAACAGTTTGTCCATAAGTGACCTTAATTAAGTGGCTGGCACCATTAGCTTGCAGAGCTAAGAGGCTAAGAGCCATACATCTGCATGTGAATGTGTGTGTTTTTTATGATAATGGCTTTGTTGAGGTGTGTACCGGAATACTAACAAGCGGCTGCGGCGCTCTGGAGTGGATAAATAGGAGGTTGAAGTCGAGTGCTGGAGAGGAGATGGTTTAGATAAGTTACTCATTGTGAGAAAGACAAAAAAAAAAAAAAAAAGAAAACGAGGAGGGGGGAGCAGTTGCCGAGGGCCGCTTTAAAATGCAGGTTAGACCCGTTTATGCACTTCGCACAGCAGTAAGCAGCACTCTGGGAACGCTAGCTTTATACGATCATTTTCATTAGTTGTGAAAACAAGGATCTGAATTCAATCTGAAAAACATGTATGGAAGTATTAACACTTTGTTACAAATCTCAATCGACGATTATTCATTTTTTTAAAAATACGCAATTACTGTTTGGTGCATCAGTTGTCACCTATCAGAACTCTACTCTGATGATAGCTGTTATTTCCTTCACCTTTGGCTCTGGTTTCTCCATCTTTGTTTTTGTTATTGTTGCTGAGGTGGCTAATGGATCCTCACCCTGTTAGCTCGTAAAAAGCTGGTAAACGGAGGTCAGGAGGTCAGAAGTCGCTGCCATCCCTTTGATGTGACCCCGACATCCTGGGAAGGAAGAGGAAATAAAGGAGGAAGAGAATTCTTCACGGACAAGTGGGAGAACACTGGCCCCCATTCAAGCAGCGTGTTTCTGACACATTTATGAAACCTAGAATTTTATAGCTAAGTGTCATTTAATAAAACCTTTGATTTTTTTAAGGAGAGGTTCATATTCTTTTCACAACGCATACAAATATGGTTAAATATAAAGTGATAAAGTCATTACTATACAGAGTTGAAACCAAATGGACCAGCACATTTTATTTCTGTCTGAAGTGAAATCAGACCAAGCTTCTCTTGTTTCAGGTTAGTTGGAATTATCAAAATCATTTACATTTTCTTAATTCCAGATTTTGCATTTCTACAATTGTTTTGAGATTTCTGTGCACATTTGGTCAATAACAGGGAAACATGTCTTTTAAAGTGTATGACTTGGGTCAAACATTTTAAATTTCCTTCCGCAAATTTCACACAATAGCTTGCCGGCATACTGGCCCATACCTCTTGACAGAACTTTATGTTTTGTAATGCATTTTTTAAAGAGTCCAGTTGTACATCAAGCAAAATGTCAACAAGATCCAATTCAAAAAGAGACTCAGAAACAAACGATGCAGAATATAATAGCAATTTATTTCATTGTAATTCGATTTTAATTAACTTTTTTGAGCTTTACGTAATATGTTGTAATTTCCTCATCAAAAATATACCTGCAATGTTGCTATGAGTGCGTTCACACTGGAGCCTGAAGTGACCCAATTCCGATTTTTTGGCAATTCCGAATTTTTTGCCAGGGCCGTTCACACTGCCAGTAAATGCGGCCTGTATGTGTTCTGCAGTGTGAACGGGCAAACAACCTGGAAGCGTCCTTCATGTGCACTAGAGGGCGCTATTGCATCAGCGTTCTCAGTGTTCTGCCAACTGCCATAAAAAGAAGAAGAGCTCAGTGTTTGACTGCCATAAAAAGAAGAAGAGCTCAGTGTTTGCAGAAGTAAACATGGAGGCTAAAGGCGTAGTTTAGCTTACATATTTGAAGTTGTTGTACAGCCAGAGCAACATATTAACAACTTAATCCTCATTATTATCCATCATGGTTGTTTTTCCTCCCGCTTGCACGTATCACGACACAGAATAGTGAGATTTGTTGAGAATCAGTGTTCTGTTTAGATGAATGCGAGCTGGATGTTAGGTTGCATTTGAATCGGATACGTATCGGATATGGGTCACATTCGAAAGAATCCGACCTGTGCTGTTCATACTGCCATGAAAAGATTGGATACAGGTCGCATTATGTCAAAAGAAATCGGAATTTGGTCACTTCAGGCTGCAGTGTGAACACACCCTTTGATTCTTTCATGCACGTTTGAGAAATCTTTCAATCTCCATGGCAACTACTGCAGAAATTAGTAAACATTTGGTGCAACCGAACATCAGCTGAGCTCATTAAATGAGCTACTTCTCGGTGCAACGCTGGCAATAAGATTGTTAAAGGGTTAATAGAGGAGCCATGTTGTGATGACTTCCTGAAGGGTTTCAGAAAGAAAGAGTTTTTAAAGAGTAGACGCCCAATTTTAAAGGCCTCAAATTACAAAGTAATATTCTTTTAAGTCTTATTTGATGTATAGCTTTTTTTAACAAGTGAAAGCAGCATAGACACTTGATTGATCAAATTATTTATATAATGTTTTATTCAGCCTTTATTGGTTTTTGTTCTATTGTTTTATGTGTCTTGCTTTGATCCATTTTAGCACTGTACAAAACTTTGTAAAAATAAACTTTTTTTACGCTTTATATGTAAAATCAATTTGGATTCACATGATGTTTTCTTTTTCATTGATACCCAGTTACAAAGCCTTTTTGGATTCATTGAAGATTAAATTTGAGAAGAAGCACCAAAACTACAAAACGTTTGTGGGGGTTTTTTGTGCAAAACTCATCTCTACTGGCTTCTATGTCGCTTTAACCGCTCAGACGATGACCTCCTCACAACACCTGACACTAATTCTCATCTCACCGCTCCATCCCCTTAAAAGTAATTCAACATATTTAAATTCATTAGTGCAGCAACAGAGGAAGCTAACCGAAGTGCTACTATAAGCATAGAAACAAATGTGCCTGGGTTCCCAACCTTTAAAACACACACATACGCACGCATCCACACACTGAGTGGAGCAGATTACATTCTCCCCAGGACTTGACTTGCATTAAAGTTTAAATGTGTTCAATTTGGACAGTCCCAATATTAGACTGGAGTATCATTACGAACCTTATTGGATGAGTCTGAGCAGAATAGATTTCTACTGATGAGATGAAGATGCCTCAGGCACACACACACACACACACACACACACACACACACACACACACACACACACACACAAACACACACACTCTTGATCACACAATCCCCTCTATCACACACACGTGACGAATAGAACAAAAAAATTATCTGTAATTTCAAACATTTTATATTATCTATATATAGGTTTTATTGAGTAAATATATTTAACATATAATCATGGAGCTGTGAATGAACTGTTGGCAAGGTCAGCACAGTTCAGGACAGAGTTATTAAGGGAAGACTAAAAATCTATGGAGGATTTAAACAAATAAATGACAAATGAGAAAAGCAACAAAAAAATTATGAAAAAATAATGCTAGTACTGGCTGGCAGTAGATGTGTTTTTATCAATGTTGTCATTACGCAAATTTTGAAATATTGCATTTTGAAAATGTTGACAGAAACAGTAATCTTTGGAATGACATCCTCGCAAAGAAACCTTTATCCTCGCTTGAAATGGTTTCAGAAAAAGTTTCAGAATAGAGTTAACACACTCAATGGGAGATGGACACACATTAGCCTATTACATATTTTGACGTAGTGAAATTTCCCATCAAGACTCTTACCACAGCAAAGTTGCTGTGGTAAGAGCAACTTTGCAAAAACAGCAAAGTTGCTGTTTTTGCATTTGAATTTGAAAAGTTAATAACTTTTTCACCACTGTTGCATAGAAAAGTAGCAAATGGTGCTAGGTCCACCCAGGAGTTTTACACATCTGAATGGTTGCCATGGAGATTAAAATAATTCTCAAACATGCATGAAAGAATCAAAGCAACACTCCTGTTTTTGATTAAAGAATAACATCAGAACATGATGTAAAACTCAAAACAGTCGATTTTACATAACAATGTCCCTTTAAAAAAACATCTGGACAGAAGCATCAGGAAAAAGCTAATAAATTAATTATTTGTATTGATGTATCTAAAATTAAATATGCAATTGAATTATTTGATCACTTTTGGCAATAAATGACTTAAGCTTTTATGTTAGGAAGGTGATGATAAGGATCACGTATCGATCGCAGAATGAACGGGTTATTTCTAAGCGGCTGAAATTTTCTTCCAGCAGGCCATATTTACTCTGGTCGCCATGACAGGCGACAGTTGCTAACAGACACGTTGATCACTGTTAGCAAGAGCCATATTCAAAATGTATCATGTTGCCGTGTGTGTGACGACGCCTCTGTTTCTGTATTTGTGCCAATAAAAATGCTAATTTTAAATAGCTCCTGATGTGACTTTCAACACTTGTTTTTCCTCTCTGCGAATGCCGTCTAAAAGTGACAGATTCATTCCAAATTGTAATGAGGCGTTTGAAAACGGGGGTTCATGTGTTACCGGTAAAGATCACAAACTGTGACGGATCAGAAGGGACTGGATAAAACCGGGGAGGACGACTCTACCAGGATGGAAAAATGAACTGCTCTCAGCCATCTTCTTCACTTTTTTATCCACTTAGCGTGGCAAAGAAGAAGTGATTTGTCCTTCCCTCACCTCCACCTACTTCCTCCACTGTCTCACACTCCGCCTTTTAAAATAATATCTTTCTCATTCTCCGTTTCCAGCCTTCCTCCCTATTATCTTTTTTTTGTCTCTTCCTCCGCCTCCCCCTCCTCGTCGTCCTCTGCCACCTTCCCCTCCTCTCGTCTTGCTTCCTTCTTTCATTTGTTCTCCACTCTTTCGCTCCCTCTTCTCACTTTGAGCGAAATAGATTTTCAATTACGTGTTGAGTGCCTGGAAGCTTCTATATTTCCCAACCTGACCCCAATACAGCTGAAGTGATATCCCACGCAGCAGAAACACACACACACGCACATCAACACAACACCCACACACACACACACACACACACACACACACACACACACACACACACACACACACACACACACACACACACACACACCCACACACACACACACACACACACACACACACACACACACACACACACACCAGACAAACTTCCGCCTTCACTTACAGCCTAATGGGAGAGGAGGTGTGGCTGGAGGAGTATGTCTTCCTCCATGTCTTCAGTGGTCTGAACTTATCCACTAAAATACCTGACAGCTATCAGACAGACAGCCAAATGAAATGTTGCTTTAGTCTTTTCTAGCAACATCATGAAGCAAAGTCACATATTAACAACAAGATAGAAAATAATGGGTGTGCTTTGGCCACCTATAGCCACGGTTTCTCACCCATAACCTTTGGAGACAGACTCAACAGGATGGAGGTGCAGCACAGGTAGTTAGAAAGCATCCATATGGATTATACAGATGAATGCTGGGAACAAGTTTGGTTGGGTTGTATTATAACTGGCTAATATTTAGTGTTTGAAATTGAAATGATTTGGATTTGTTTAGAGGCGACATTTGGAATAATGTCACCAACACATAGTATATATATTACGGCATTAACGCATACGATTTACCCCAGAAAACTTGCTAAGTGCGGTGGTCAAGGCGTTGAGGTGGTCCACTGTGTTTTTGTATTAAAAGATGTTAAGTTGACAGGAAATGTACTGGGTAATTATATGTTACTGGAAAACATCGCCAGTGAAACGGTATTTAAACCCACAACTAGTCTTAAAAACAACAAATAAAAAAAATACAATAAAAATGAATGTCAATAATTTGCACTTCTGTTTAATTTAAATTAAGTTAGCAGCTTGTTAAGGCCCCCCAGGGCTTCAGGGGCTCAATAAATGCTAATATTTTAACACAGACCACAGATATCTAAATATAACATAAAAAATAAATAAAATCAGCGTGATGCGTGACAACGAGACAAGCACGAAAGTTGAACCCTGTGGAGCTCCAGCTTTTGGCCAGTGCATTAGCTTAACCACTAAATCTGGACCTTATTCCTTATTCAAGTTGGAAGGCTGTGAAATTTAGAGTTCAAGCATTCGCATGCTTTTTTTTTGCCTTGTCATGTTTGATTTAGCTGGATCTTTTCCAGTTAGTGACACTTAAAATAATCCAACAAATGTTACTCTGCTTAAACCTAAAAGGGGTCTCACCAAGCAGACGCTCCATGAAGCTGCATCTTAGGACACAGAAATACACTTCTTATCATGTTTGCCAAAAGCTTTTTGATTCATCTCCACAAAAAGCTAATTTTTTAATTTAGAAATCAGGACAATACCCTGAACACAGCTGCTTTATAATGCCGACTAAAGCCTCCCCAACACCCACTCACACATGCACACGTGCCAATTTCATTAGGCAGTTTGTGCCTCTTAACATGGCCTCTCCTGGGTGTTGGCGAACGATTTTCCGTATTAAACGGAGGGAGAGGTCAGAGGTCAACAGCCTAATGCCTTATCTCTGATGCACCATGGCCAGCCTTATTACTCAGGGCTTAGAGAATAAATACACACACACAAACACACACACACGTGCAGAGGGAGGCATAAATGCATATATTGTTCAAGCAGGGAGCCACAATAAAGAGAGCCGGAGGTGAGACTATGGCCTCAGGGCATGTTCAGCATGTGGAGCAGCACGCGCCAGCCACGAACATCAAACACACACACACACACACACACACACACACACACACACACACACACACACACACACACACACACACACACATACACACACACACACACACACACACACACACACACACACATACACAACCTCAGACTTCCTTTTGCTTCACACTGCTACAATCCAATCGCATGAAGATGGAAAATGTTGCATGGAGGAAGATCAAAGACTATAAAGCGTAAGTGTTTGTGTCGATTGAAACTATTTATCCAAAGTTTTGGATAAATATGGAATTTAAGAAGAAAATAAAATAACTTTACAAGTATAATTCTTTTAAAGTATAAGAAGAAAATAAAGTTCATCCATCTCTTTTCAGTCAAAATGCTTCAGTAGCAGCGTTTTCAGCTTTTGAGACCCCTTTTAGGTTTAACCATATAATTCTGCAATTTAACATTTAATAAATTTGCTTAATGGAAACACAATTTCTAAAAGACTAATTTGTAGATAAAAAAGCTTTGGTGCCTATTATCTTGCAAAACTGCAACCAAAATGTTTTGGGTTTTTTTCACATCAAATGAGTCATGTGTTCAACAACAGGATGTTGCAACTGGCAGAAAAAACTAAGAAGAAGACAACAGGAAGTGGTTGGAGGACGATGTTTGTTAACGGTTTATCACATCAGCAATTTTAATTGTGTTTCTTATTTAATAGGATTTCGTCAAATATTGACAAAGTTTTCACATTTTTGAAGTTTTCCTTTCATAACTCAATGTAGGGAATGCAGACAATTTGAAAACGAACATGGAAAATAGTAAAAAACTGATAACAGGCCTGGACACAAGATGTATAGAATAATGACAGGTATGACTAGCAAAAGGAGGAAGAAATATGTTTATTGTCGTTATAGTGAAATTGAAGCACAACGTAGAATTTACTCTGTTTGTGGCCTTGCATCTTCTACAGCATGAGATCCATTTTTCCAACAAATATAACATTATGAGGACTCATGGTTTTGTGTTCTGCTAGATTTAGGATTCACGTTGGGGGTAGGAGTGTTCAAAGTGCGGCCTGGGGGCCATTTGTGACCCTTGATCTGATTTTTGTAACCCCCAACCGCAGTTCAAGAATGGCACAAATTTATTTTGTATCAAATTAGATTTTTAACCAGGTTAAACCAGGTTATTGCCATAATTTACAGTGGAAAATGTGAAGTATCACACAAAGTTTTTGCCTTTTTTCAACCGAGCCTGTATAATAAGGAGAGTCACGTTTATCCAGAGACTATTGCTGAAAAGTCGACTTTGCTGCACATAAATCAACTTTAATCGAATGTATAAAACTCAAGCTCAATCATTTTGAAAGTAAGTGACTCAAATCATGTTCTTAGATCTGAGATTAAATTTGCTCAACGGAACCCAAAGGAGTTTTAAAAACTAGAGGAATTAACACAGTGAACGTGCAAAACTCTTTTTTACGTTTTGGATCTATGGTAAAGGTAAAAGGTAAAAGTAATTTTATTTATATAGCATTTTCAGCAACAAGGCAATACAAAGTGCTTTACAGAAATTAAAAGGAAATGCAAACAAAATAAACCAAAGGAAAGAGCAAAAGAAGAAGCTAATAATGTTGATCAAAAATAAATAAACTAGATACTCCTATTCAGAGTTGGTAGATAAGTGTAAGTAATTCCTTTTCTGGGTTGGAAGAATAGGAGTCTAAAAAGTATTTGCTATGGTAGTTTTTCTGGATTCCAAGTTCTAATCCCTGTTCTCTGGGTTGCTAAATAAATGTAAGTAAGTAAGTAAGTATCCTATATGATGAAAAACACTCTTTTCCTACAAAATAAATAAATACAAACTTTGACAGCTTTATTTGCTTGATTTTAGGGTTTGTTTTTTTGGGGGGGTTTTCTTGGCCCACAAGTGCTTCTGTCTCGACGATTTTGGCTCATGTGATAAAAGGTTTGGACACCCCTGGGTTAGGGGTAGGTATGTACTGGTAATGCTTAGGTTTAGGGTCAAAGATAGGCTATGGGATTAAATGAAAAATGAATGGAAGTCAATGCAAAGTCCCTGTGAATATAGAAACACATAGTTGTGTGTCTGTGTGCGTGTGTGTATGTAGGTAGGCGTGGTGGTGCTTTGTTAAGGCCTGAATGAGTTGTTGATGGTTACAGCAGCTTGGGTCTCTCAGGGGATGAAGAGTGAAGAGGAGGAGGGAGTATGGGTAAGTTGATAATTGCAGGGGAACTTGGACTCAGTCTGTCAATGTGACCCCCTCCCTTCCCTGTTTAAGCACACACACACACACGCACGCACGCACGCACGCACGCACGCACACACACACACACACACACACACACACACACACACACACATACCAGTTCTCCCTCTGAAAGGGAGGTCCCTTGATTAGGCCACTTAAACACACCACAGACACCCTCATCTGTTTTTGGATTTTTTTTTGTCTGGTTTTTCTTCTTCTTTTTGTCTCACAGTCTCTCTGTGTGGCTCTGACCCAAAGACAAAAATCACATCCCAGACTTCTTCTCCATCTACTTCCATTTCTTCTAGAGTTTCTCAGTTTTCCAGCTTTTTATATTTTTATTTCCTAAGAGCTCTTCCGTCTCTGTGTGTGTGTGTGTGTGTGTGTGTGTGTGTGTGTGTGTGTGTGTGTGTGTGTGTATGTGTGTGTGTGTGTGTGT